>JARYGA010008494.1:0-41268 GCA_030545235.1 Helianthus tuberosus
TCTACCGAAGGATCCATACATACCTCGAAGGATGATATCCTTCGAGGTCCATCTGTATCTATCGAAGACATTATCTTTCGAGGTCATCGAAGGATACAATCCATCCTTCGATGACATCCTTCGACACAAGCATGTTTCAATCAATGTGCTAACTGTTTGGCCAAGTCAAACCGGAGGATGGTTGACTTGGTCAAACTTACATCGAACGCACATAACAAATCTAACATAAGACATCGTTTTGTATCATGACACATTACAGACAAAGTACAGACACAAGTCTTCGTCTTGAGCTTCGTGTCTTCGAGTCGAAACCAAGTCGAACTGAGCTGAGTTGAACCGAGCCGAGTCGTGTCCACAAAATATGCATCAACAATGACCGTGGTCCATAATGAGTTTACAATCCAATACGGATGCGGATTTTCAATGATACCTTCTTAGGAGCTTCTTTGCCAATATCCAAAATACCATCAGTTGATCATCAGGCTCTCGTCTAAACGCTCGAAATCAACCACTACCGCACCCAACTCTCAAGGTGTGTCAGACGCTCGTTCGACTTTAAACCTAAACGACGACAATTACGAGTTTGATTTTGAAGAACCACAAGAGTTGTCACGCCCGCCAAGGAGAGATAGAGGCAAAGCCGCTAGAAGAAAGACCCAGTCAACCTCAACTGATCCCTCAGGTCCATCCAGATTGGATGAGTTGGAATAGCAAATCTATCGTTTAGTATGCTTTAGGAAGAAGAGAACGAATACCTTAAGGAAAAACAAATGCGAGAAGACTTGAAACACTTTTCGCATTACTCGTCAGCGGACCAAGCAATCTTCGAAGCTAAGGAGTGAATCCAGGCAAAATATCTAAACCTGGCCTAAGGGTTGTTTATATTTATTTGTTGTTCTAGTTCTTTTTTATCTAGTCTTGTATTTTTTTTCTAGTTTACTAGTAATTTTTTATGCCTTAATTGTTTCTTTATTAGTGTTATTTTAATTTAAACTTATTGTATGTTTATATATTAAAAAAAAAGAAAATTAAGTAAAAAAATAATTGAATAACGATGATAGGGATTTATGGGGCTTTGCCTTAATAATCAATCTCCTGTACAATTGGTATTAATGTGGCGCGATAAAGACCCTTGGGGCTTTATCACACACCATCTAGCATGTTAAATTGGTAACCTATTAACCAATGTTTTAAATACTGGTATGAACTGGCCGGTTATATATAGCGCTTAAACCAGATTCCGGACACTGGCCTAGTACGATAAAGACTGATAAAACTCGAATACGGTATGTCTTATGTACCGAAGGTAAATCCGGTTATAACAATTCAAACCATTAAACCGGTTTGTATTATCTTAAAATTTGTTTTTTTTATTGTAATAAAATACGATATTAAGGTTTTTACCGACTTTCCATATTCTTGATAATTAACCTAGTGCCTTCCATTCCAATATTTTATCACTATTGAGACCGTTACACATATCGTACAATGTAATATTGTTTATCGGTAACAAATATCCTTCAAAAACCTGTTTTTAAAACATTGATATTAACTTAAAATTATAGGCCTGCTTTGGTTTTGGCGTGCAAATTTACTGCCATTAATTTGAATTAAATTCTTAGTTTAAGGCACTTTAAATAATTCTTGAAACTTACAAAACACTATCCAGCTTCCAAAACTATTGAAACAAAAATTTAATCGGCACCCAGGCCTTTGATTCCCCCAACCCCTTTACTTTTAAATCTCCTTCCAACGTCTCTAGTTTACACCACCACCACCATCATGAGCGACAGAGCTAGAAGCTTCGGCCACAATGACGACAACAAAAAAACCACCAAAGCGACTGGCGACACTGCTGCTCCAATCCCTCGTCCTTCTTTTAACCCTAGTTCCTCTCGTTTCAGTGAAGCTGAGTTTGGTATTGATGAGTTTGAGGATTTCACGTGGGAAGAAGAGCATGAAGGAAGACGTGTGAATAGTATGAGTATTTCAGAAATGGTTCAAAAGGGTCTGATTATTGGTGGACCATCTGGCAGGCCAGCGCCACGAGGTTGGAACAAGTTGTCTTTGTCACAGCAGTCTGAGATCCATAGGTTAACCTTACTTCAGTGTATGAAGATGCTTCAGGTATGTTAGCTAGATTCTAATTAACCTATCTTCCTTACTTTCACGTGCATGCTTCAGTTTGTTTTTTCTGTATGATGCATGCATGCATGGCTGTTTTTTTCCTCTAGTTAATCATTCACAGGTAGGGTAGTGTTGCTTCTTTAGAAGCTAACATGTTTATATCTAAGACCTTGGATCATGGCTACCAAGATAAGTATCGTCTAGTTTATTAAGTTTATATGCTTTAATAACATCACTTGAACAAGAAAATCTTTTGTGGATCACGTAGACGATATATAGTATGGGATGATGACATTGCCATAGGTAATCGTAGAGACGTAGACTATTAATTTTTTATATTTATAATGGGTGTTAATCTTATTTCCTTCTTTTTTTGTGTAGGAAGCTAGTGGCATCAATAACAAAATGAAAAAGACTAAGGAGTGAATGACAATTGACAAGGCTTAAGAAAAGTCAAATGAATTTTATTTGATGGACGGTTGTTTTGTGGTTTTATTTGACCTTTTGTTGTCTTTCAAAGTACGTTGAACTTACAATAGATGTTTGATCATCTTTTTTTTTTTGTTATGAATTATTTTGATGTTCACATATTTTGTTATTCGATAAATTATTTTGTTGTCTAAGAATTTTGTAGTTGTTGTAGGTGTCACTTTGCAGATTGGTGCCACTCTACTCAACTAAGAAACCGGCACCATACCTTTCGGTACGATATTCGGTGCCACCTTTCATGAAAACGGTATGGGTACTTTTGGTTTGGTACCGATAGCATACCAAGCTCACCCTTTATTTGGCTGATTGGCAAATAAAGTCCAACGAATCATAAGTAAACGTTTTGTAATGGGCCTTTTAGACCAGACGGTATGGGTTCCGGCTGAGGCCCGGCGCCAGTCCCCCACACCGCCCCCCATAGGGTCGGCCCGTCACATTCGGCTCCCACCAGCCGGTCTTGCTGTGCCTCCCTTCTCTCATATACCTATACATACATACATATATATACATAAAGGGGCTCATCCCCCACCCCCTAGGTCCATCCCCTTCAAGCCCCTCCTACGTGGCGGTGACGTGACGGCCCATCCCCTTGGGGATGAGGCTCTCCATACCCTCCAGCCTTAGTGTAAGAACTATAGTGGCTATGTAAATTATATTTGTTATCTTAGAACACCCGTAGTTGTGTATATTTCGAGCGTTTTTTTGCCCAACAACGCCGGAGCACGCTATCTTCCTATTCTTTGTCCAATCAATTTTTTTTCATGGTTTTATTTATTTATTTAATTCTTTACACTCCTATTAACGTAATACCCACATCCCCACTACACCAATTTTAGAAAAAACGCTCATTTGCGGACTAGGACGACACGTGACGGACAATGCCCAAGAGTGAGGGATTTTTCACCCCAACCACTACACCAGATTTTTATGATTTTTTTTTTTTTGTTATAAAAAGTGAGAAATTTTACTAGGATGAAAAAAACAGTACCGGATTTTTTTTCTCTTCAACTAAGACTACGTGTTTTCGAAGAGGAGAGCACCCAACGCGAGCCACATCATTGACAAAGTGGCTCGCAAACATACTGACACGCCCAAGTGACAGTGAGTATGGTGACGCCCGGCGAGCATGCTAGCGAGAGAAATGACCCTTGGCCATTGGGCCTTGGTAGCCGTTGGGCTTTTTAAAAAAAAATGGAATGTTTAACAAAATAAACTACATAAATTTACATTTATTTACAATACATACAAACATAACCTTTAAATGTGGGCGGGAATAGTTGTGATAGGTGGTTGGTCAAAAGTGACGGCTAACTTTTTTTTTTTTTTTTTTGCATAAAATAGTTAATTTACAGGTCCTGTCAAATTGCGATTTTATCCCCTGTTTAAAATTTCGATCTTGCCCCAGTTAGAAATTAAATTTATCCTTTGCCCCTAGCTTAAATTTACGACTTTGCCTTGGTTAAAAAAATTATAGTTTTGCCTACAGCTACAATCCTGCCAAATTACAATTTGGTTCCCAGTTTAAAATTACAATTTCGCTCCCAGTTCAAAATAAAATATTTGTTTTGACCCCAGCTAAAAATTACGATTTTGCTCTAGTAAAAATATTACGTTCTTGCCCCCAATTCAAAATAAAAAAATGGTTTTGCCATCAGTTAAAATTTTATTTTACCTTCATTTTAAAATTAAGATTTTACCCAAGCTAAAAATTGCAATGTTACCATAATTTTTTTGGGCAAAACTATGGTAGTGTTTTATTTTACTTGATTTACTCAATTTAGTTTTTATTCGTGCCAAACAGCTGCATAGCACTCGCTAATTGGTCCTGACAACTTATTATTTTGCCCCCAACTCTAAATGACACGCTTGCCATCGTTTTAGTTATTTTTTATCATAACTATAACTATGATAGTGTTTTTCTTTATTTGGTTAACTCGATGCATCTTTTTTTATATCGATTTATAAGTAGCATGTATAACTAACCGAAATAAATGCGTACATGTTATTAAACTACGAAATATTTGGTTTTGCGCCCCGCAACGCGGGCGGCGCATAACTCTAGTTAAAAACAAAAGGAAAGCTAAAAACACCAAACTAAGTATGGTATTTTTCCTTTATTTCTTCTTTCAGTTTCTTGTATATTTCCATCTCTTCGTTGTCTAGGTGATCGATCTTCATAGTTAGAAATTTCATATCCGATTTCCTTTCCTTTTGCTTGTACATCTCGATGGCTTCCTTTTCTTGGTGCTTCTTTCTTGTTGAATGATATTGAACGTAGTCATTTGATCCTTGATGTCGACTAACACGGGGATTCTTTCATCATCCGTGGTGTATGATTTTCGCGCCATCGTTTTTTATTTATCTCTACCAGGTGGGCGCTCTATTTCAAAATCATCGTCGCTTAAGTTGGTCTCAGACTCGGTATAAGCATCTAAGCGACTAGTGGAGAAACAACTTTTAAACATTTTGGACGACGATTGTCCCGCTAAAGGTACCCGAGCCCATTTTCGGGAGCTATTTTTGAAACCTCCAAACAATGTGTTGTTCCTTAAGTTGTTGTAGTGGCCTTTGAAGACGGTCTTGGCTTGATTTATTTCACACCACTTAGACAGAGACAATCGTTTTTATGATAAAAATCTCATCCCAAGGTTTTGTGATAAACGTCGTTACGCTTCCAAAAATCATTAGTATGTTGGTTGGTACCTATTAAAAATTAAAAATAAATTATAAGTACGAAATGTATTTTTTTACAATAAATATATTATAAAGAGTAAATTACGTTTTGAGTCCCTGTGTTTTAGGGGTTTTAACCACTTAAATCCAAAATCAAAAAAGTTTAACGCCCTGAGTCCCTAATCACTCATTTTATAACGTTTTGACTCCAATTTTATTCATTTTATAACGTTTTGAGTCCAATTTTGTTAAAAAAATTTGGACTTAAAAGGTTAAAAGTTGGACTCAAAAGGACTAAAAAAGTTATAAAAAAGCATCCAGGGACTTAGGGCGTTAAACATTTTGATTTTGGACTCAAATGGTTAAAATCTCTAAAACATAAGGACTCAAAAAGTAATTTACTCTAATATAAATATACATATAACTAGGTTCTCCGAAATTGAAAGCCAAGCTTTCGTCAACACCAACCCTTACTCGTTTGTCCACGGATACACTTGGCGATTCTCTTTTGCTTTTTTACTTCTTGGCCATGGTTTTCTTTTTATGGTTGCATTTTCATCGCTTAGAGGATTCAGGTGGTAATGGTTGAGTTTCCGATACAGATTCGGGTGTAGGGGCATTTGGGATAAAGGAGTGAGTGGTTGAGACATAAAAGGTGGGGACCCTAGAGCTTGCATTTGATGTGGAAATATAAAAGTAGGTTCGCAAGAAGTTGGTCGTACGCCGTTATGCTCAGATCCAAGTTGTGGACCGGTTGAGACCCTTGAGGCCTTGAGGGAAACTGGTGTTCGGTACTTCACCCATGCCATAGGGGTTGTTTGGATTGAAGTTGTGGTTGTGTGGATGCATTATTTTTTATTAAAGATTGAGAGATTTTATAAAAATTAAGATTGGGAAGAAGATAATAAGTTGAAAATGGTGAAAAGTGTTGAGTTTTTATATAGATGTGGTCAAACATATTTTTTTAAATCAATTTTTTTTAAATAATGTCGTTGGGTTCAAACGGCTATATGCCACCCCATTCATAACACGCCACGTTGACGCACATTTATTCACAACACTAGTGGAGAATTACACCCCATCCATAAACGCCACTCACAACGATGTCGATGGTGTGGTGTGGAAAGGTATAAATGTCGTTGATCCACGCCCACACCGTATGGTCTTTATCAATTAAAAATGCTACTTAGATCAGACTAGGCATGTTATAGCTTTTGAGCCTAATTCATTTAATTAAAGCTTATAAGACCCTCCGCAGTGGAAGCGCATATAGCGCCACACCCCCGTATAGCGTCGACGAACACCGCCCTGGGGGCGCTATACACCAAGAAACCAGAAGCCTCGGTAAAATTATAACAGGGTGAACACATTTGCATAATCCCAACTCTCTATAACCCCCATATTTCACTTTTTTTCCATTTGTCACCTAACCCCCCATAAAGGGGGTTATGTGATGTTACCTCTACACAATGTAATTTGAGGGGGGGGGGGGGGGGGGGGATGAAAAAAAAAATTGGCAAATAAGAGAAATTTTGGAGGTTATGAGGGGGGGGGGGGGGGTATATAACATGGGTGTGTAGTGGATGAAGCCCATAACCCCTAGCAATCATAACTCAATTTTTAAAATTTTTAATTTAATCTCTAAATTTATAAAAAAAAAAAACAAATAACACTTCATTAAATTAAAAAGAACATTATTATAATTAAAAAACATTACAATAATATTAAACACACTCTAAACACAATGTATTTTGGTTGTTTGTTAAAAAAAAGATGCAAAAAAATAAATTAATAGAATTTTTAACTCGACACACTCGGTTCCATAGGCGGTTGGTCGGGTGGGAATTAGAGCAACGGGTTGGTTAGGAGCGTTCATTTGGTTTGGGTCGCTGCTAGATCGAGGAGGAACGAAACCACGGTTGTAGGGATAAATGGTAAAGAGAGTGGTATAAAAATCTTGATTTTTTAATAAAATATGGGGTGAAATAATGATGGTAGAGAGAGTTGTTTAAAAATAATGAGGTGAATGGTATATATATATATATAGTGGAGAGTTTAAATGAAAAGAAATCACAAATTAAGAATAAAAAGAATAAAGGGCACAAATGTAATTTAAACCAATCATTTAATTAGTCTATCATTTATTTTTGCTATTCTAATTGATGAACTTTAATCATTTAATGAGTATATCCTATAAAATAGTTGTGCACCTTACACAATAAAAACATTCTTGCACATGATCCTACATATTCAACGTTTCCTACACCATAAAAATAATGTTATTGTGTAGGGTACATAATGTGTAGGATCACAACACTTATAAATAATTTTGTGAATCATAACAAAATGCGTGTAGGACACAACACTTTAAAATAATTTTGTCACTCCTAATAAAATTGGTGTAGAACCCAACACATTAATGGTGATGAATGAGAAAATTATGGTGGCATTAATGAGACTTGAGTAACAGTTTATAACATTTATTAGTATTCTACATTAAATTGTATATCCTACCCTTATTAATTAAAGATTAATTAAAAGTGGACAAAAATGATATCTTGATTCACAATCATTGATCAAAAAAATATAGTGTCTAGATATATTTAGTTTTCATTTTACAAGAAGATTCTTCTCAAATGAACCTTCCCCTATATATATATGTAAGGTTTTAATTGGTTAAGAGTCACTTTCCAATGTATCTAAGAATCGAGTTGCTCTGATACCACTTTTTCAAGAGGTTATCTTTCGATACCCGTGTGGTGTCCCCATCTCCTCGGGGGTTAGCTAATCCATCCCGCTCTCTATGCAGGTCACTAGTTTTGTCCTACCTTGGATGTTACAGCCTGACTTTTGCGGAAGCGTATACGTGTGACTTGATTAGTTTTCATTGCATTCGATCATAATAAACAACTATATGGCTAAAATAGCGATGTTCATCCATTCATAAGTTCAAAACATTACAAACATAAGTTGTTTAAGTTTTCAACCAACACAATATTAAGTTAAGTTACAAACCATCAAAAGATAATAAGTTCCGTAAAAAGTACTGGTTAAACAAAAGACTAGATTCACGAGGCTTTGCACCATATATCTCATCAAAGATGAAATATACGAATCACACCCACCATAAATGGATGACATCTAAACTTGAAATCCACTTCTTGAAAACAACACCAGCGCCACAGATCCATCTAGTTTCCTGAAATAAATGTAAGTTTGTAAACAATCAACAAAAGTTGAGCGAGTTCATGCGTTTTGTATGAGTTCCAAATAAACGTGTAACATTTGAGAGATTCTTTTGATAATAGGTATGTAAAGCGTCTATGAACAGATCATTAATGTTTTGCAAGGACATTAATATGTGTGGTGACGTAGGAAGCACTCAAACCTAGCAGATTTCCTCCGGTCCATCCGGCTGGAACAACAAAAGCACTACATGCGGCCACACAAGGACCCATGAGTGGGGTTCGCTACACCCGATAGATCTACCACTTATACCCCTCGGTCTTAAACAAGATTAATGGCACTTAAGAGAGATACTACCCATCCACATGATCTAACGGTTCATTCCCTAGCTAAACCATACCATTGAAACATGTATTTCACCCCCGAGAGTTATAAATCCGAAAACAATTAAGATAAAAGGGGGGACATGAACTCATAAGTTTGTGTCCGTACTCGTGTACACTCAAAGTCGATGTCCGCGATTCGTGTCGCTACCTACAAACGTACTATGTTTTATTAGACTCCTCGGTCGTGTAACGACTCTTAGTCTTAATTATTTATTAGGACTTGTTTTGGAATTGTGTTTACTTTGAGTTACACTTTCGGTGTATGATGTATATATAATTTTCATAATTATATATTTCCAAATTTAATATATTAGTTAAAATAATTATATTTTAACTTATATTATTTTCGTGCAATTATTCGGGGGTTTTTGTTAAAAATAATATATTTTTTTATCTTGGTTTCTCATAAGGTTCTCATATACGCATGTTTGTAGATTCCATAACCAACATTTATTGAGTATTATACATTTATACGTATTCCCAAGTATAGGTATACTTGTATTATGAGTATGTTAAGTATGTCACTTTGTATTCTCATATTTATGTATAAGGATATTTTACCAAGTGTTGGTAGTGTATGTTGGTATGTATTTGTACGTATAGGAATACGTATTTACTTGTATTTATTAAGTATTTCATACTTAATATATATTTACTTTTCCGGAATATTGTTTTTGCACTTATTAAAAATCACTATCTTATATCCTTAAAATACATATATTTTAAGATAAGTTTATAGAAAAATATCTCTGTTTTGACTTGGTAAAATATACATACATTCACATATATCTTAAAAATAATTTATTTTTATGATCAAAGCTAGAAAAATATATTTTTAGTTTCCACCAAAATAATATATTTTTAAGTTGTTCATGAAAATATATATTTTCTTACACTCAAAATAATATATTTTCAAGTTTGACAAAATATAGTATATTACTTGTAAAAATATATTTTGTCACTTGTTCGGTTTTCAGAAAATATATTCTCCACCAATCCTTATATTGTTTTTAATCCGGAATATATATATAGTGTTCATTATGTCCGATAAGTCCGTTTGTCCAAAATCCATTATTTGTGTCCAAGATGTATATTTCGTATTCTTGTAATTTTTGTAATTCTTTAAATTACAATTTTTGGTATTTTTGTGTGGTATATTATTTTCAAGTTCCTAATTTTAGTATAACTAATACAATTAATATACACATATCACATAATTTGTGTGATTTCTAAATATAGATTTTCCTAAATATATACTTACTCATTTTTATTTTTTAAAAATCAACCTCCATTACTTGTAATTTTTGTACCAAAAATTATGGAAATTTTTATATTAAAACCATAATCCAAGATTACTTGTAAACACTTGTTAAAACATATTTTTCTAAATGTTTAAATTCTACAAAAATTTTGTCATAGTTTCCTTTGAAAAATGGAGGTTTCCATGCTTTAAGCATATCATTTTCTTTTCAAAAATCATCAACAATCATCCATGACAAGATCACATCCTAATACATGCACAAAATGCATTTCTTCATGAAGTTATGAACTTGAAATTCTATAAAAACTTGTAGTATTTTAATATGATGAGTAACAAGTTTCATAAGTTTCAAAAACATGATTTTTATTCCATAAGGACCATTCTAGTAAAAGTTTCATCTTCACAACTTGTAAACCAATTTTGTAAAAATTCATCTTCTTGAACTTTTCATGTTCTAAATACTTCAAGTGTTCCATTTTTACACATAAAATAAGTTTGCTTCCTTTCAAAATCAAAACCATGCTTCTCATGAAATAAACTTTGTTTCTTTGAAACTTTAATACTTGAAATCCTTCATTTTTATGTTCTACACCTTGTAAGAACCAATTTCATCACAAAAACAAGCTTACTTTTCAAGTTCAAACTTCACATATTGTATACTTAACATAGATCCTTCAAGATCCATCATCATACTTGCTAGATCATGTGTTTAATCATCATCTAGCAAGCACTTATGTGGTGTTTAACATCATACACACAAGAGATCATCAAGCAACCTCATCACATAACATAAACAACTTATATTCTTATGATTTTTGGTTTTGTTCATGTGTTTATCTTCTTGGTTTAGTGTGATCTTTAGGTTTTTAGTTATACATAACCTTTAACCACTAAAACAAGATGTAAAAATGGGTTCAAGAAGCACTTACTACCAGCACAAGGCTAGGGTAGAACAAGATGATGAAGATGAAGAGAAAATGTCACAAAGTTGATGGTTAAAAGTTCCAAAGAATGGTCCTTCAAGATCTAACACTTGACACCTTCTTTGATTGCCTTGATACACCTTGGGATATGCTTGGTTTAGTTAGAAATTGAGTGAAGATGGATGATGGGGTGGGGGTGGTTCACGGCCGAGACAAGAGGGAGAGGATGTGAGAGTGTTGCGTAATTTAGATTATGTTGAAAGTGAGGATTATAAGATAATGATAAGGTTTTTAATCTTTTGGTTATTAACTTCCTTCCATAAGAGTAACCATAGGACATCAAGAAAATGGCATCTTTGACTGTCAAAGATTTAGTCAAACAATTAGGGGGTGGGGGTCCTATGGGGACGGGTAAGGATGGGGGGATGGGTGTGTTGTGGTTTAAATTTGTTAAGTGTTGAAAGATGGTAATGTAGAGGTTTAGTTAGGATTTCTAGGTGTTTAGATGTTTTTGATACATAACTTGGTGTTTATGACCATCACTAGTTTCATTGTCATAAAAATATGGCTAACTAGTTCACATGGTGCTTCTAGTTGTTTCCGGGTGTTCATTTGGTTATCGGATCTAGGGGTGTGCAATAACCGAACCCTTAACCGAAACCGAACCGAAAATTGACAAAACCGAACCGAAATTAACCGAAACCGAATTAACCGAAAGTCGGTTAACGGATATTTTTTTACCATCGGTTAACCGTAATTAACCGAACCGAACAGAATCATTTTTTTATATATTTCTATATTTTATACCTCTGTTTTATATATTTCATGTTTTATTCTTTCATTTCATGTAATAATACCTCTATTTCATTTACTTATGCCTTCATTTCATTTATTTAAACTATCATTTCATTTATTTATACCTCCATTTTATGTATTTAAACATCTATTCATGCATTTGTACCTCTATTTCATTCTCAATTTCATGTATTTATACATTTATTTCATGTATTTATACCTCCATTACATGTATTTCTAAGCAAAAAAATTCGCCCTTGTTTGAATTGGTTATTAAATGAAAATTAACCGAACCGAACCGAAAACTGACAAATTAACTGAATTAACCGAACCGATTAACCGATGACTTCGGTTACGGTTACGGATAATGCTAATAACCGAACCGAACCGTATACACCCCTAATCGGATCGCTTAAAAAGTTAACAATAGTAACTTGTATGATATAATATGTAATTATGTCGTGTTAATGTTTTCAACACTTTTTAAGTCGTTCTGAGCGTTCTGGCCTTATTTCAGACTACTACATAAGCTGAAAAATGCTTATTTTTGCTGAATTTTGTTGAATTATATTGTTTATAGCTAGTTTCGGGTAGTTTCTAGTGTTCACTTGTCACTCGGAAATCAGTATCATAAACCCTTACTTTCTCACATATGGTTCTAGTACAATTTTGGTTTCGGGACTAAATCTGTGTCCTAATCATGCTGTCTGTCTGAGTACTGAACTCCTGTCAGTACTACTAGTTTATCTGATAAGTGTGCTAGTTTCGTTCTGTGCACTGTTTAAACTGTTTCGAGTCGCATTCAATAATAGTAACCATCATGCATCATGAAATATTTTGTGAGTTCTATATACGTAATCCATGAATTCATGCACATCATATGTTTCAAAATACACAACCATAACATATAAAATAATGTTCACATTGTACGAAAATTACACGAAAAGTGATAGTTGTCACATTCTCCCCCCGTTAAAAGAATTTCGTCCCGAAATTCAAGCTGCATTACCAGTTGCAGGGGAGTTTTGAAACAAATGTGGGTACTTAGACTTGATTTGGTCTTCACGTTTCCATGTAAACTCTGGGCCGTGACGTGAATTCCAACGAACTTTGACGAGCTTTATACGACTTCTTCGTATCTTGTGGACCTTCTTGTCCGTAACCTCAACAGGTTCTTCGGTGAATTGGAGCTTGTCGTTGACCTGAATCTCATATGCTGGAATGATGACTGTTTCTTGAGTAGGACTTTTCTTGAGATTAGACACGTGGAACGTGTCGTGTACACTGCTGAGTTTTTCTGGAAGCTTTAGCTTGTATGCAACGGTTCCAATTTTCTCCAGAATCTCAAAAGGTCCAATGTAACGCGGATTCAACTTTCCACGCTTCCCAAATCGCACTACGCCTTTCCAAAGCGTGACTTTCAATAAAACCATGTCTCCGACCTCAAATTCCAAGGGTTTACGTCATCTGTCGGTGTAGCTCTTATGCCTATCACGAGCTGACTTTATATGATCACGTATCTGAGCAATCTTGTCTGTGGTTTCCTGAACCAACTCTGGACCAACAAGCTGTTTATCTCCGGTCACCGCCCAACACAACGGGGACCAACACCTTCACCCATACAAAGCTTCAAATTGGGCAGCCTGGATGTTAGTGTGATAGTTATTATTGTAGGAAAACTCCACTAAAGGAAAGTAAGTATCCCAACTTCCACCAAAGTCCATCACACAAGCACGCAACATGTCTTCTAAAGTTTGTATCGTGCGTTCGCTTTGGCCATCCGTTTGCGGGTGAAAGGCCGTGCTAAGATTCAATTAAGATCTGAAGGCCTTCTGAAATATTTGCCATATCCTTGACACGAAACGACTATCTCGGTCTAATATGATAGAAACACGCACTCCATGACGTGCTACGATCTCCTTGAGATATATTTATGCCAGTTTCTTGGTGCTATCCTTGTCGCTGATCGGTAGAAAATTCACGAACTTCGTAAGTCGATTAACAATTAACCAAATCATATCATGGCCTCTTTGAGTTCTCGGTAACTTAGTAATGAACTTCATCGATATTTTTTCCCATTTCCATACGGGAATCTCAGGTTGTTGCAGCAACCCTGATGGTTTCTGGTATTCCACCTTAACTTTGGCACAAGTAAGGTAGTTACCCACATATGTAGCAATATCGGCTTTCATCTTAGGGCACCAATAAAAATCCTTCAAGTCTTGGTACATTTTGTCGGATCCGGGATGTATAGAGTACCTTGACTTATGCGCTTCGTCCAAAATAAGTGCGCGTAGATTGCCAAAGAATGGAACCCAAATTCGCTCCATGATATACAATGTTCCATCTTCCTTTGGCAATAATTGTGCCTCCATTCCACGTAATGATTCAACTTGTAGATTATCCGGTTTAAGCGCTTCTTGTTGAGCTTCATGAATTCGAGTCGTGAGATCAGTTTGTATGGTCATCTCTTAGGCTCGCACCCTTAGAGGCTTTGCATGCTCCTTGCGGCTCAAGGCGTCCACCACAACGTTCGACTTGGCCGGGTGATACTTTATCTCACAATCGTAATCATTCAATAACTCGACCCATCTTCGTTGCCTCATGTTTAAGTCTTTTTGATCGAATATGTGCTGCAAACTCTTGTGATCTGTAAAGATTGTGCAACGAGTACCATACAAGTAGTGACGCCAAATCTTCAATGCAAAAATCACCGCACCTAGCTCAAGGTCGTGCGTGGTATAGTTCTTCTCATGCACCTTCAATTGGCAAGACGAGTACGCGATGACTTTGTCCCATTGCATCAGCACGCAACCAAGACCTTGTCGAGATGCATCACAATAAACCACAAAACCATCGGTACCGTCGGGTAAGGATAAAATCGGCGCATCACAAAGCTTATCTTTCAACAGTTGGAAAGCCGTTTCTTGTTTCTCATCCCAATCAAATTTCTTATCTTTCTGGGTTAGGGACGTTAGCGGCTGAGCAATTTTTGAAAAGTTATCTATGAATCTCCTGTAGTAACCTGCTAACCCCAGAAATTGTCGTATCTCAGTTGGGGTCTTAGGTGCTTCCCAATTTTTGACCACCTCAATCTTGGTAGGGTCGACGTGAATTCCATTCTCATTCACCACACGACCTAGGAATTGCACCTCGAGAATCCAAAATTCGCACTTCGACAGCTTCGCGTACAGCTGTTCCTTCTTCAAGAGTTCTAAGATAGCATGCATATGTTGCTCTTGCTCCTCCTTGGTTCGCGAGTATATAAGGATGTCATCAATAAATACAATCACAAATTTATCCAGATACAACTTACACACCCGATTCATGAGATCCATGAATACTGTCGGTGCATTGGTTAAGCTGAACGACATGACAAGGAACTCATAATGTCTTTATCGAGTTCTAAAGGCCATTTTGGGGATGCTTTCTTCTTGTATTCTCAGTTGATGATATCCCAATATCAATTCAATCTTGGAATAATAGCTGGAACCTTGTAGTTGGTCAAACAAGTCATCAATCCTCGGTAGAGGATACCGATTCTTGATGGTTAGTTTGTTTAACTCCATGTAGTCGATGCATATACGGAAACTGCCATCTTTCTTTTTAATAAACAACACTGGAGCTCCCCAAGGTGAGAAACTCGGCCTGATAAATCCCTTGTCTAGCAGCTCTTGCAGTTGAGTCGAAAGCTCCTGCATCTCTGATGGAGCTAGCCGGTATGGTGCCTTTGCCACTGGTGCCACTCCTGGCATTAAGTCTATTCGAAATTCAACTTGTCACTGTGGAGGTAGCCCAGGCAAGTCTTCAGGAAAGACTTCCGGAAATTCTCGCACAACGGGGATGTCTTCTAACTTTAACTCCTTGGTCTCCTTGTCGATGACATGAGAGAGGGAGGCTATGCAGCCTTTTCGGATGCACTTATGCGCCTTCATGCAGTTGATAATTCGTAGGGGTGTCTCGTGCTTCTCCCCATGAATCACAAAGGTTTCTCCATTCAATGATGGGATGCGGATGGTTTTCTCGTGGCAAACCACCTCCGTACGGTTGTCGGACAACCAATCCATCCCAACAACAACATCGAAACTTCCCAAATCAACGGGTAAAAGATCAATAGAAAACTCTTGCTCTCCAAGTTCAAGCGTACAGCCCTTAACCACCTCACTTGCTTCAACTAACTTTCCGTTTGCCAGTTCTAAAGAATATGGGATGTCTAGCTTACTTGAAACTAGGCCAAGTGTATTCTTAAATTCTATAGATATGAAACTAAAGTCAGCGCCAGTATCAAACAGAACAGATGCATAGTGTTGGTTAATAGGGAACGTACCCATAACCACATTCGGATCCTGATGTGCTTCTCGCGCTCCAATTGTGAACACTCTTCCACGGGCTTGATTGTCTTTAGGGCAATCTCTCTTGAAATGCCCCATGTCTCTACAACCATAACAGCCCTGGCCACGTCCATAACCATTCCCGCCCAGATTATTATTATTGTTTCCCCCTCGGTTCCCATTGCCAGCTTGATTACCATTTGCGCCTCTATTCCCATTTCCTCCCTGATTACCATTTCCACCTTGGTTCCTATTACCATTTTGGTTACCGTTACCACCTTGGTTACCATTTCCTCCTTGATTCCTAATACCATGTCCAGCACCAAACCAACACGTGTCCTTAGCATGCCCAGTCCTACCACAGTTTTCACACTTACTGGTCCTGCACGGACCCGTATGACGATATCGGCATTTATCACACTTAGGCAGGAAACCCGCATACCCTTTTCCACTAGCCTCAGTGTTTGTTGCGCCAGTCTTGACCTCTCCTGGCGGGTTAGCCTCCCTACGCTTGTTGGAATCATTGCTCGCTCGCGTGCTCTTTTCGAAGTTCGAAAATTTTCTCTTCTTGTTATTCGAGGACTCCACATGAGTTTCTTTCTTATTTGCACCAGATTTCGAGAATTTTCCCAAATGGAGTGCCTCTTCAGTGAGTGCGACACTTAAGTCAATAGCCTCAGCGATGGTAGGAGGCTTTGAGGCATTAACCCTGCTCAGGATTTCTGGAGCAAGACCCCAGATGAATCTTTCAATTCTCTTAAACTCAGGCTCAACCAAATAGGGAAGAACCCTTGATAAGTTATGAAAACGTTGGATGTACTCAGCAATCTTTGGTCCATCCATCTTTAAGTTCCAGAACTCAGTTTCAAGATTCTGAATTTCGGCCCTTGAGCAGTATTTCTTTCGCATCAACTCTTTGAGCTCGTCCCAGCTTATTGCGTATGCAGCAGCCTCACCCTTGGTTTGAACCTGAAGGTTCCACCAAGAGAGTGCAACATCCAAGAATAATCCCTAAATGTAGGTAACTCTCTGCTCGGGCAAAAATTTACTCATCCTCATAACTGAATCGGTTTTCTCAATCCATCGAACAAATGCAACAGCACCTCCTGTGCCATCAAAGTTCAAGGGCTTACAGTCTAGGAATTGTTTGTATGTGCAGCCTGAAACATATGCAACAACAAATCACGAGTGAGCATTGGCAAGCACGAATGGAAATACCCAAAAGATTTGTAATGTGTCTTAGGTGACTTAACATTACCAGTTGGAGGATAGTTTCCCGAAGTGCCACCGCTTTGTTCAGAGCGGAGGGCTTCGTGTTGCGTTATTGCCAGAGATATGCACTCATTAAGTTCTGCTTCAGTTCTTGGTAACAGGTTTGTGTTTGTGTTCCGTCTGGGCGGCATTTTCTTCTATCAAGAAGTATCGGGTAGGTTAGACATTACTCACCAAATAAATGTCTATGAGGTACATATGTATATATATATATATATATATATATAACATAAATGATCATCACATCATCCAAACAAACAATCACATAAATATCACACGCACACGTAAGCAACAATGTATGATAAAGAAAACAACCACTAAGCTTTCATATATATATGTCTGACAACTCGATACATTGTTTTTGTAGAAGAAAAACAAAAGGGACTCGAGGTTATATCGCCTCAGTCATACAAGTTTCATAATACAAAAGTAGTAAGTATTTTCTCCTACATTGGTCTTCATAGTCTTTAAGTGTCTCTAGCTCAAACCTGGTCTTCATGTATACATGCAAGTAGGTTTGGAACTCCCACACAAAAGGTACCTGCAAACAAAAGGGTCTAGGGTGCTGGAGGAGATGAAGGTGTAGGAAAAACCAGACTACGAAGATGAGCTACCTCATCCTCGAGCTTGTCGACTCGACGGATCAGAAAGCTAACATGTTGCTCTAGTGTGAGAAATCGAGCAACATGACCTTCAACTGGTGCATGGACAGGTGGTGGTGGAGACACTGGTGGAGATGAAGATGGTGGTGGTGGTGTGACCGATGGGGGGATAAGCTAGTGGCGGAGGTCACCTAGCGTCGGCCTCGCTCTCTAACTCGTAGACTCTACGGTAGAGGGTCTCTACCTGCAGCTGGACTGATAACAAAAGATCATCTTTGGTTTAACCATAGTGATGAGAAGGATGGTACGGATCAGACAATGGCATAGAGTATGGAGGAAACAATCGAGGTGACTGATGACATGGACTCGACTCGGGTGGAGAAAGGTAGGGTGCAGACATGTGACCAACGGGTGCTCGAGTGTCAGAATAAGGGGGCTGTCTGGACGTGCCCTCCCCAGGACGGGGTGCTGGGATCTCATGGGAAAATATAGTGGGTAGATCAACATGGTGGGGATCAGAAGTGGGCGGTGTAAGTGGACATCCAGGAATAGGAGTGACCGGGGGGGGGGTAGTGTGGGGGGTCTGTGCATCAAGTGTAGCAACTGTGGGTGAATTAACAGGAGTTGAAAGGGAAGCAAGTGTATGATCGAGTGACTGGGTAGCAATAGGTATGGTATCGAAACTGCTACAGGTCACATCCACATGTAACCCAGCTCGGCGGATGTCAGTAGAAGATGCGTCATCGCTAACATCTGAAGAAGAAATGTTTATGACCGAAACAACAGGTGAAGACACCTCCAGAATAGCTATGTCAAGAACCTCTCCAGCATCGATCTCGTCATCAGGATGGTCAACATGAATGACGGGAAGGTCATCCTCGTCATCGAAGACGACAATGTCTCCTGGTACTGAGGCTAAGGGAACGACATCTAAAGGTGTGTAATCAACAATATGGGCTCCGTCTGGGTAACCGATAATGACAAACTGGTTCAGCTGGGTCCCACAGCTAGGACGTCATCCTCTACGGGCTCTCCATCAAGGACAGGGTCGGGCAGCCCAAAGGGCTGGAAGTCATCTAGATCCTAGTCATCAGATGAAACAATCTCTACAAAGGGCTCGTCATCGGAATATATGTCCATTTAGCCATAGTCGTCGTATACTCCGCTACTGGCAGAGGATGCCATGGTATCCTGTCAAAATAATCCGTACACATATATGCATATATATCAATGAATAATAATGTTACTTAGTATATACAGGCAAATAAATGCAACATATCATATATAATTCACGTTTGTTCTTATGTGGGTCACTTCTAGTTTGGCAAGCCTATTCCATATTGACTATACCATCAAATAATGTCCTTGCTTGTTTTTCCTTTGAAAAATGTTTGTTTCACGGATCTTGGCGTTTTCATAAATGCAATGAAAAACATTTTTACTTCACAATAAACAAAATGTTTTCGTTAGGGAATCCTATTGATTGTAGTCTAGACTTGAGAAGGAATCGTAGTTCACTACAATCGAAGTTCTGATACCAACCTGTCACACCCTGACTTTTGCGGAAGCGTATACGTGTGACTTGATTAGTTTTCATTGCATTCGATCATAATAAACAACTATATGACTAAAATAGCGATGTTCATCCATTCATAAGTTCAAAATATTACAAACATAAATTGTTTAACTTTCAACCAACACAGTATTAAGTTAAGTTACAAACCATCAAAAGATAATAAGTTCCCTAAAAAGGACTGTTAAAACAAAAGACAAGATTCACGAGGCTTTCCACCATATATCTCATCAAAGATGAAATATTCGAATCAAACCCTCCATAAGTGGATGACATCAAAACTTGAAATTCACTTATTGAAAACAACACCAGCGCCACAGATCTATCTAGTTTCCTGAAATACATGTACGTTTGAAAACAATCAACAAAAGTTGAGCGAGTTCATGCGTTTTATATGAGTTCCAAATAAACTTGTAACATTTGAGAGATTCTTTTGATAATAGGTATGTAAAGCGTCTATGAACAGATCATTAATGTTTTGCAAGGACATTAATATGTGTGGTGACGTAGGAAGCAATCAAACCTAGCGGATTTCCTCCGGTCCATCCGGCTGGAACAACAAAAGCACTACATGCGGCCACACAAGGACCCATGAGTGGGGCTCGATACACCCGATAGATCTACCACTTCTGCCCCTCGGTCTTAAACTAGATTAATGGCACTTAAGAGAGATACTACCCATCCACATAATCTAACAGTTCATTCCCTAGCTAAGCCATACCATTGAAACATGTATTTCACCCCCGAGAGTTATAAATCCGAAAACAATTAAGAGAAAAGGGGGCAAGTTTGTGTCCGTACTCGTGTACACTCAAAGTCAATGTCTGCGATTCGTGTCGCTACCTATAAACGTACTATGTTTTATTAGACTCCTCGGTCGTGTAACGACTCTTAGTCTTAATTATTTATTAGGACTTGTTTTGGAATTGTGTTTACTTTGAGTTACACTTTCGGCGTATGATGTATATATAATTTTCATAATTATATATTTTCAAATTTAATATATTAGTTAAAATAATTATATTTTAACTTATATTATTTTCGAGCAATTATTCGGGGGGTTTTGTTAAAAATAATATATTTTTTATCTCGTTGTCTCATAAGGTTCTCATATACGCATGTTTGTAGATTCCATAACCAGCATACCGTTTATTGGGAATTATACATTTATACGTATTTCCAAGTATAGGTATACTTGTATTATGAGTATGTTAAGTATGTCAATTTGTATTCTCATATTTATGTATAATACTTGTTGTAGGATCGTTGTGCGACCTGATTGAGTCGTTCAGAAGAGTTTTGGATCCGAATCAAAGGCGGAATCAATGAAACGGACGCTCAATTCAATTATAATGTCTCTTGTATTGATATAATAGTCTTACAGCACCTGGAGACAATTCGGCAGCACTTCGTTACCGAATCAGACAAAGTAATTCCGCATCAAATGAAGACCTAGGCTAAGGTATATATAGGCAGGTGATTCCGTTTGAAATGGTCATGGGCGGTTTCAAACGAAATTAACATGGTTAATTTCGTTTGAAATAACATTTGGCAATTTCAAGCGGAATTAGCCTATTTAACACGTTTTCTCGTTTTGCGTGCCCTGGTCTATCATTCTAGATACAATACTTGATGCAAGACGAAGTCAATAGACATAGTGCACTAACAGACTCCCCCTTGGATGTTGACGAAGTCTTCAGTGTCTAATCTACAGTATAACGCATCTTCAGTCTTGATTAATCTTCAAACTCTTACTAAATTGTCTAACAGTGTAAACATCCATCAATCTTTATCTTCTTCGATCAGCTTCTATCTTTGAATGTTATACCAGGATCTAACTCTGGCTCTAGCATTATCATCTTTTATAATCTCTTTCTTCAGGCTCCCCCTTTCGTCAAGCTTCCATGCTTTAGGGATCGACACCTTGCTTTCCGGTTACAAGCTCCCCCTTGCTTTGAGCTCGTCTTCAGACTCCTCCTTAGACTCAGCTGTCAGGATCGTAGTCTGGAATCTCATCTGCAAATCTCAAATATTTATAAGTAATAAATGACCTGGCTCTCTCATCATATGTTAAAAATATTTTACAATGAAAGCAATTACAATTTTTTAGAAATCATAACTTGGCTTTATTCAACAAATTTTAACGATAAAAGAATCCAAATCCCTCATAGTTAATCATCCAAGTCCAAACTAATGACCTTGGAGATATCACAAACTGTTTTTGATTTTTGATTTAAAAATTTCAAGTTTCAAATTAATGAACTTGTTTTATTTTCAGAAACACAATCAGCATACTTAGATTTTGAAACTCAGCATTTTAGACATCCATTGTCGAAAATAAAGCAGAATCAAAAATCTTTTTGTATTTTTCTGAAACATAAAACATAAAACTGTAAAGAAATATTTACAAACATATTTACATACAATATTTTTGTTTGAGTTTGCGTCAGAGGATCATATCAGTTTTTGACAAGTCACAAGTACCGTTGAGCTTTAAACACTTTAAGAATTAAACAATTCACTTAGATTGTCGATATACTGATCCACTTAAATTTTCACACAAATTTCAACTGATTCAGGATACGAATTAGGTGTATTAAGAACTTAAACTTATTCATGTGTCCCACCTCTTGAATATACTCCCGTATCCAGATCCCAATATTCAGTCTTACAGGTGAGTATACCTAGATGATATCTGTAAGGGGTTAAATTGCGAGGGCCGTGAGAGATTAGGTCAGAACTTCCGTTCAGCAAAGAGATGACGGCTTCAACTTTTGGTGTGTTCCCTTTAGAGAATCTTTTCTTCAACAGCACATGATTAGCATTTTTCAATGTTTCATCATTTTTTATGCTGAGGGCGGTGCTATATTTCAAGCAAGCAGAAAGTATTATACGGGGACCAGGCCATTGCTTCCGCAAAATCAGAAGTCCCGGGATAATACCCCAGATATCACTAAGCATAAAGACCTAGTATCTCAGAAAGAGGGGTCCTTCAAACGAGATTTCAGGGATTACCTATATATCCAAGTAGTGTTCCCCACAAAATAAGCAAGTTTGAATTTAGGTTTATATCCCGAAAAAGTTTACTAAATGTATAAAAACCTATCGGCATATCATCAGTGAGGCCGTTTAACGCTATTAAAAACATTACATTTCTTTAGCATACTGTAACTGTCTACTGATGTACTATCATTTCCTCTTTTTACACAAAAACTATATTTTCGAATTTTATCATGTTGTTGGCTTTTTCAAATTTTCTAATGTTTTTGGATTTTCTAACAAATATTACTCCCCCTAAAATGCAAAACCATTTAAAGAAAATTTGACAAACCAACACTGATAGCTTTGTCTCGCCATCCATTTTCTGCTAATGTGTACAAAATAGCATGAAAAGCAGTAAATACCACCATGATTTACAACACATTGATATTTTACTGTTAGAAAACCGTTTTTCAATCTTGTGAAATTACTCATGTTTGTTCCGCCGTGAGGGTTTCGTCATATTCAATCAACATATTTTTGTTTTTAATTTTTAGGGTTTTTGAAATATTGTTTATTTATGTACAGAAAACAAACAAACTCCCTGTTCAACCAAACCAGGGTTCAGCAGCCTCCTCTTCCTGTTCCAGGCTGCTCCGACACTCCTCTTGTTGACTTTCAGTTGTCTTGAGCACCTACACATTCAAATTACTCAATTACTTGAACAATTTAGCCCAGGTCTGTTTGACCTTAGGCATTTCAACACAATATGCTTCATTCAATTTCGGAAAATCTTTATCATTCTGAATAAAGACTTTTTCAACTTTGACTTCAACTTTCTCATCTTTTACCGAAGTCACTTGTTTCTTAACATTCCATGTTTGACCTTTTGGAGTACCTCGTTTGTAAAAATGTGACTCTTTTTGAACATTTTGACTTTGAACAACAACTTTTGGTTTCCAAAACTCTTGGGGTTTTGTCATATCAACAGATGTTTTCCAACTTTGAGTTGTTCTGAATCTGGGTGTGTGAGAATTCCATGTCTGTCTTGAATCGAACCTATTCGGGTTTGATTTCCAAGTTTGGTTCGAAGCAAACTTGTTTGTGTTGTACCTCCAAGTTTGTTTCGAATCAAATCTGGTTGACCTTTGTTTCACATCCTCAGATTTATGTATCTCAACATTATCCGACTTCTTTTTCGACTCAACATCAACAGGTTTCAGATTTGTACACTTTCGTGCAAGATGTCCAATTTGATCACATTTGAAACATGTTCTCTTGGACACATCTTTGACATGTGGTTGTTGCTTCTTCTTTTGAGCATAGAACTCTTCATTAGACTGACGCCTAAATTGGAGTTCTTTCTCTTCTTCTGAACTTGTTCCGTGAACAAAATTCATTTTTGCCTGATAATTTGGCGTTTCATTTTTATTTCGACTTTGTTTCTTCTTATAACCCAACCCAGCCTTCATGTTTTTCTTCTTGTAACCAGGTTTGTTATAAAACGTTTTGTGACCTTTTCCAGCAAACTTTGGAATTTTGGATTTCTCAATCTTAACCATTTTGAAAACTTTATCAACCTTTTCTGAAATCACGTTCTGAATCGGGAATACAACATCTAAGAATAATTTGTCCGATCCAATCATGGTATAAACCAATCCTTTTGAATCATCATTCAATTTTTTCTCGGATTTTGAGTTTTTTAGATATCCATCATGAAAATTACCTTCATTTTCATCCTGTGATTCAGATTTACCTGTATCAACTAACTCTTCTTTCAACACACTTTCAACGACCTTACCTACCACCTCTGAATCACTAGAATCATCAGATTTGGAATAGGTTACGTCAATGTTATCTGGCAATTGATGTACCATGTTGAAAGCTTTTTCGACCTTTTCATCATCATAAAACGCAAACTTTTCCGGTGGTGGAACTTGATGAAATTCTGAACCAATGCCCTTTTTGTTTTGCTCAGAATCTTTACCATCCGGTTTTATGTTGAAAATTCTTTCAAGCACATATGACGACACGTGATAACTTTTTAACTTGTTATTATCCTGTTCTAAATCAGCAATCTGACGCTTTAGCTTAGCAACATCCTCAATGTAGGAATTTACAACATGTAGCTTTATTTCATACTGTCGCTTAAGCTCATTAGTTGTTTTAGAACAGTAATTCAATCTTGATTGAACAAATTTCATTTCACTTTTTACTTTTTCATATGACTCTTTTGTAATGTGATAAGCCAATTTTATTGAATCATATTCTTTCTTCATTTCTTGACAAACAATTTCCTTTTGATCACATTCTTCTGTCTTTTTCAAAACATTTTCCTTCAAAACTTCATTTTCTTTTTCTAACTTTTTACATTTTTTCAAAAGTTTTTCATCATTATCTTTCAAAATCTTTTCATTTTCTAACATTTCTTTGCGTTTATTTTTGAAAACTTCTTCAATTTTGGTAAATTCAAGATCTCTTGTTCTGAATTTTTTGTCTTTTTTCAGTACAAGCATTGCATGGTTCCATGCACTTCTTGAAGTGTTCAACAGTTTTTGAGATTTCAGAATCAGGATTTACCTCAGTGATTGGCACCTCGGTGTTCTCTGCTGCATCTGTCTGATCAACATCTTCTTTTTCTTCTTCAACACCAACTTCATCACCAGCATCACCAGCTTCCAAATTCTCATTCTTCACTTCAATCGAACTTTCAACCTTCTTCTTAGCTTCTTCAACATGCTCTTCTTCAGTAACAACTTTCTCAACATCTTCATTCACCTCAGCTTTTTCTTCAATCTTTTCTTTCCCAGCAACCTTCACATCTTCCTCTTTAACAACTTCAACTTTTACTTCCTCAGCAACTTTCTTCAACTCTTCAACCATACACTCAACATTCTTCTTCATACTCTCTTCATCCCTCTTCCTCAAACTTGAAGTCATAACATCCCTTATGATTTTTCCAAGCTTTTTCTCATATGATTTATCTTTCACAGCATTTGAATAATATTCTCCGGCTTGAGGAATTACTAGAAGAACATCATCATAAATTATATCCTTCTTAGGAACAACAGGTTCACCATATCTATTGACATAACACTCTTGCTTCTTATCCCATCTTTTGTAGCTGACAGCATCTTCATATTCTTCTTGCATTTCATTCATTCTGTTCCAAGCCATGCTTTTTTCTCTGTATGTTTTCTCATTCAGAATCTCTTCTCTGGTTTTCTCTTTGATTTCAGCTATAACTTTTCTTCTTGGTTTTCCCCTTTGATTTCTGCAACAAAAACATAATGTTTGCTGTTTGATGGGTTTCTGCCATGAGCTGTACTTCGATTATCCAAACGATCTTCTTCCGGAAGAATTTGACTCCAATCATATCCTTCATCATCATGGATTACAGCACAAGCTCTTGACTTATCTCTAGGTTTATCTTCAATCATTTTCGGCTCTTCTTTGCTTCGGTGGTATATTGCTTTTCGGTAATAGTCATCATTGAACGGATGTTCATTTCCACCAACTGCAGAATTGTTTCATTCTCTCTTGAAATGACCTTTTTGCTTACATTTGAAGCAGGTCACTTTGGACTTGTCAAATCCAAGTTTTGTTGATGCACCGCCTAATGATTGTTTCCCAGTAATCTCCATATATCTCTGAGCTCTGCGGATGCAACTTGCCAAACACCAGCGAATATCGATAAGTTCCATCTCTTCCGAATCAATCTGGTCATAGTCTTCTTTGGTTAACTCTGAGTTACCAATTTTGCCTGCAACTAGACCTTCATACGATTCCAGAACAGATGCACGAAAACTCATTTGTTGCTTGGCTGCATTAATGCTCATAGTTGAGGAATTCTTCAATTTGAGAGCAATGTTACAGAGAACTTCTTCAGATTCTTCATCACTTGCTTTTGATGAAGACGAATGATATCCCGGATTGTAACTTGATGAGCTTTTCTGTGACTCTTTTGTCCTCTCACCACTGAATGTTGTCTTTGGTGATTCTCCAACTTTCACCGAAGGTAAATTACCTTTGTAGTAGAGACTGACATTCTGTTGATGTGAAGAGCTGCTCATCTTGTTTTGTTTCTGCAATTCAAGCTCATGACTTTCTATCTTTTCTAGCAATATATCAAGAGAAATTGTGTCATATAAAGCATCATTTTTCAATATGAATACAAACGTTTGCCACTGATCAGCTCGTGGTAACGCTTCTATGATCTTATCAATTATTTCTTTTCTAGTTTTAACAATACCAAACCGATCAAGTTCAATTTTTAAATGACCAAATCTCTCTATCATTTGTCTAACTGATTCATCTTTCAAACTATCAAACAAATCAATTTTTTTCTTTAATAATGCAATTTTATTTTTCTTGATTTGTTTACCCCCCTCAGCTTTAACCCTTAAGGCTTCCCAGACAGATTTTGATGTTCCGTCATGTTGCAATAAAGCAAACATGTCATTCCTGATTGAAGATTGAATCAAAGCAATCATTCTCTGTTCTGCTGAGAATTCTGCTTTGTCTTCTTTGGGTAAGTTCTTGAGTGGAAGCTCTTCTCCTTTATCATTGGTCGACCTCTTATACCCAAACTCCAAACAAAACCAGCTTTCATGAGCATAAGCTTTTGCCCAATTGATGAATCGATCTTTCCACCAAGTATAGTCTTCAATACTTTCCAGAGTTGGTGGTTTTGAATGTGTGCCATAAAAGTTATCATGTTTAATGTTCTCATTTATCGCTTTTGTAATGTTTTTTGGTGTGACAGTTGAGATTTCTGAAGACTCGGATGTAAACGCGTTGTAGAACGTATTGTAGAACTCTTCAGCCATGATGTGAAGTTCTTGAATTACCTGGAGACAAAAACAATCAAACAAACACAATCAGTTTAAACAATATCAAACAACTTGTAATAAACTGACACTCGATTGACGTGAAATGATCTTGACGCGGAATTTCCACTTTCAAACGGAATATTGATCTTCAAACGGAATCACTTTGGTGCGAAATTACTTTGGAACAGAATAACTTGTTCAAACGAAATCACTTGGATGACACTTCAAACGAAATCAGAACTTCAAACGGGATACCCTTTTGAAACGGAATTATCTAATATCGTGTGAACCTTCTCAAGCGGAATTACACTTTGGAGCGAAATCAGGTGAACTTTTCAAGCGGAATAGCAGTTTCAAGCGGAATCACTTGCTAATTTCAAACGAAGTCAGTAATTTCGTGTGAAAATGCCTCAACTTTTCAAGCGAAATCAGGATGCTCGTTCAAACGGAATTAGTATTTTGGTCCATTTTTGTCACTTTTAAGCTGAATTTTGGTCTGATTCTTTCAAGGGTTTATTAAAACTATGTTTCGCATATAATGTGTGAAATTCAATCCATTTTGACCGTGAAATCTTGTGAATTTTGAAAAAGAAGGTGTAGAAGTCAGAAAACTGATGAAATCAAGCTAAACTCTTCCTCCTGAGCTCTGATACCACTTGTAGGATCGTTGTGCGGTCTGATTGAGTCGTTCAGAAGAGTTTTGGATCCGAATCAAAGGCGGAATCAATGAAACAGACGCTCAATTCAATTATAATGTCTCTTGTATTGATATAATAGTCTTACAGCACCTGGAGACAATTCGGCAGCACTTCGTTACCGAATCAGACAAAGTAATTCCGTATCAAATGAAGACCTAGGCTAAGGTATATATAGGCAGGTGATTCCGTTTGAAATGGTCAGGGGCGGTTTCAAACGAAATTAACATGGTTAATTTCGTTTGAAATAACCTTTGGCAATTTCAAGCGGAATTAGCCTATTTAACACGTTTTCTCGTGTTGCGTGCCCTGGTCTATCATTCTAGATACAATACTTGATGCAAGACGAAGTCAACAGACATAGTGCACTAACACTTGTACAAGGATATTTTACCAAGTGTTGGTAGTCTATGTTGGTATGTATTTGTACGTATTTACTTGTATTTATTAAGTATTTCGTACTTAATATATATTTAATTTTCCGGAATATTGTTTTTGCACTTATTAAAAATCACTATTCTTATATCCTTAAAATACATATATTTTAAGATAAGTTTATAGAAAAATATCAATATTTTGACTTGGTAGAATATATATATATATTCACATATATGTTAAAAATAATTTAATTTTAAGATCAAAGCTAGAAAAATATATTTTTAGTTTCCACCAAAATAATATATTTTTAAGTTGTTCATGAAAATATATATTTTCTTACACTCAAAATAATATATTTTCAAGTTTGACAAAATATAGTATATTACTTGTAAAAATATATTTTGTCACTTGTTCGGTTTTTGGAAAATATATTCTCCACCAAGCCTTAATATATTGTTTTTAATCCGGAATATTTATAGTCTTCATTATGTCCGATAAGTTCGTTTGTCCAAAATCCATTATTTGTGTCCAAGATGTATATTTCGTATTCCTGTAATTTTTGTAATTTTTTAAATTACAATTTTTGGTATTTTTGTGTGGTGTATTATTCTCAAGTTCCTAATTTTAGTATAACTAATACAATTAATATACACATAGCACATAATTTGTGTGATTTCTAAATATATATTTTTCTAAATATATACTTAGTCGTTTTTATTTTTGAAAATTGTAACACACAAAAAACGGGTTTGGTAATCAAACCACGTTAACACTAATGAACGGGTAAAATACCGTCAGAGGTAAAAAAGATTAATTAACCCGGCAAATATTAGAATTTAAATAAATAAACTTAATATTAAATAAAAAGAGAATGAAAGCTTTTGAGGAAATAAAGTTCATAAGAGGCCCGAGTTAACTGGACTTAAAAACAAAACGGGTTATGGCTTCCCCGAACCCACCAAGTAACTAGGAATATCAACCTAGTTAAACCAGTGCCTTAAAAACTGTAAAGAAAACTTGGTTAATAACCTTTTTAATAACTTTAGAAACTTGAGGGATTAAAAAGGGTTAAGTGAGAAAAATAGTTTTAGTTTAATAAAAGAAAAATCAAAACACCAAAACATACACTCATGTGTGTGTTCTGGTCGCGAGTTCACAGGAGACAAAAGGGGTGAACCCTAGCTCAACAAAATCCTCAAATTGAAGGAGCAATCGAAGACAAAATTCGGATTTGAATATATATTAACGATCACCTAGTCATGGGGATCACAAGGTATGTTAAATTTTGCAAATCGGTGATATTTTGAAATTGTGATAATCATGCATGAACGAAATTCTTGTATGAAAGTTGAATGTTTTAGTGAAATTGATGTGAGTATAAGTCTAGGAACAAAACCCTAAATGCAAACTTGTTGAATTTATGCCATAAACTAATGATTAGTCAACTAATCAAGTATGAGCTAAGTGGGTTTTATATCAATATGATGAACACATGAAATCGAGTGTTGAAATCGTGAAAGTTGATGTTATAATTCAAGTTCTTGATGTCGTTCATGTACACTAGACATAGGGGCTTGATTTTGATGCTAAAACTTAGTGGCATATGTGTGTTTGTAATGATATGTTGATAAAATTGGGGTAAGGTGTTCAAGAGATAGGTTAGAGACTAATCTTGAATGCGAAACCCGCCAAGTGTTCGATGAAATACTTAAATAAATATGGTGCAGACCTGAATTTTGAAAATTCACAATAAATCACAGAAAAAATCGTATGGGTGTGTACTTTATATGCCTAGAAAGGTCTCTAAGTAATCTGCATTTCGTTAGTTAACATGATGACTTGGTTCAGATGTTAAATGGGTAAAAGACATCGAATTCAGTGGCTATTTCGAAAAGACAGCATGTTGTTTAGGCTAAAAATAAGCTGTTGTTCTGATTTTGTAAAAATCATATAAAATCATAGAAACATCGTTAGAAGACGTACCATACATGGTTGGAAAGGTATTTGAGAGTTCTACGATCCATCTTTGAACATGTTGATCTAATTCAGATTTTAAATGGGTCAAAATGGTCAATTACAGCAGCTAAATAGAAAATCGCTGCACATAAATAATGTTATTATTAACCAAGAAAAAGGCATAGGATTGTATATACTTGCTTTAGGCAAAAAGTATTGATTGTTGGGAACTAATAACACTTTATGTGACATGCTTAAAGTGTTTAAAATAACTTACTAACTAGTTTGTATAAGTAACTTCATTAATGGGTCAAACGGTTAGTGAATGAAAAGATTTATGGTATAAAACTAGTTGTTGAATATATGACATGCTTTGATTGATAAGTGTGTAAAAAAAGGTCCATAGGATAATGGCCATTATATAGAATGACCAATCTAAGCATTTTATGGATGTTATGATATAGTTTGACTCTAAACAAGCTAGGTGGGAACTTGGAAAGGAACGGGTCAAACGGATCATGGATTCGAAGAATGTATGCACGGACGCGAGGTAAGTAAAGCTTACACCCAATTTAAGTGTACGTATTTATTTTATAGGTGATAAATATGACAATGGATTGTATCCGAATATGGGTTCCGACACGAAACAATATGAGTCGGAACGAATAAAAACGATCAAAACCATGGTTAATGGAAAAAGAATCTTGTGGTAAAAATCCAAAATGGGTCGGAATGGGTAGTTAAAACCATGTTTTGTTATAAATGTAAATGTTTGGTCATATAGGCCAAACGGGTCAAATGGTGGTGGTAACACCATTTGACAATATCGACTAACGTTTGGTTGTCAAGTCATATGTTCACAGGAGTGAACGGAAGTGGATAATTGCGTAGCTATTAAGTAGCGGCTAAATAATGTAAGGTATAAAACAGGTCTATACGTTGACCCGAACCAGGTACGCGCAAATAAGTTTATAGTCAAAATGCGATTTTGGTGAAATAATTAGTGAAAGTCCTTCGTCGTAAAATGAGGGACTAAAATTGACCAAAAAGCCTTTGATGGGTAAACCGGGTAAACGACCCTTAGAGGTTGTTTAGGAACTTGTATTATGATTTTGTAAACCTTAGATACGTATAAGAGTTATAGGCATAAATTTTCGTGGGTCAAATGCCTAAAAATTGGTCATTAGCGTAAAATAACTAACCGAAGGGTAAAACTTAGGATAATGGATTCAATATGTTAAATCCACCACAAAAATAGTGGTGGCGGAATATAAGTAGTTATTAAAATATGGGAATGCGAAGTGCGAAAAGAAAAGAGCGAGTTTTGATGCTTAAATACTTAAAAATCCCCTAAACGGGTCAAAATAAATTAAGAAGTTAAATGTGGATTAAGTGTTTAAAATGATACAAATAAATTGGTGAATGTAAATGCGTGCGCGAACCCTGTAATAGAAGCGAAAACGCTAATGCTTGATAAGCCCGGGATGGGTAGGAATGTTTAGAAACAATTCTTGATAACATTCATGCAATGCAATGTAACGTAAAACTAAACGTGTCGAATAAGTGTAAAATGGGATTTATAAGCCATTTGTTTATAAACCAGATTTTTGATGCAAACAAAGATGGTAAACGAATCCGTATTATAATTACGGACGCATAGGAAAAAGAATCACGCAAAACGGACACCTAGATCAAAAGTTATGACGTTTAGAAGTTGAGTTTTGGTAAAAAAAAAATAGCTGGGCATTTGCAGCTCAAACAAACAAACTTTCTGTCGAAATGTAACCGTCTGATACGTGGTTGAAAACCGGTGTTCGTAATTGTGTAACTTAATGTTTTTACATAAGTTTTAATCTTGAATAGCCTACTTTTAATTAGATTTGTGTGTGACAGGTTTAATGAAGTTTAAGGTGCGTTTTGGGAGCTTTACGAGCTACCAGGAGGAGAAACGGACAATCGGGACGCGTTACGGATCAAACGGGAGTGCAAAATGGAAAATTGAAGAATTGGAGCTGGAGAGGCCGTCGCCGACGGGCTCCAAGCCGTCGGCGACGCGGCCTAGATAACCCCGTCGGCACAATGAGCGCGTAGACAGCCAATTAGGCCATCGGATGTAGATGCAGAACAGGGAGGCCGTCGCCGACGGGCCCCATGGTGTCGGCGACGGGCAGCATTTTTTTGAAACGTGAAATTTTGTTATTTTGTTGTTAAATACGATTCCCATTGGTCCTTGGGGCATGGAAGACGGGAGTTACACTTCTTGGGGGTTTGAATAGAGTTCTTGGAGCCAGAAATCATCATCATCTTCACTACCAATCCATATCCAACACACACATCATCCGAATCAACCGAATTAGAACCCTAGTTCATCACCATTACATTCATCTTTCAATTCATCTATCATCACCATCTTACCCAAAACCCTAACCACCAATTCCTCCATATTCACGCTTCAAGATGACCCAATTCGAGTTCCAAGCATCCGTTGATCAAGTCTCATTCACCATGAGCGGCTAATTTCTTGGAGGTTTCACCCCGGTGTAGGTTATTGTAAGTATAGGGTTTGAATAATGTTATTAGTTTGATTTTGTGACAACTTGATTTGTATTTGAATTGATTGATAATTGTCTTGCATTTGAACTATATTTGTGAATTGTCGAATGAATTATGAAATTTGACTTTGCGAAACAAGTTTGTGCAATTATGCCTTATCATTCAAAAGGTTTTACTTGTCCGAAGTAACGAAGTGTATTGTGGTCCGTGATATGCATTGGTAGCAATTGGCACCTAAGCTTTGATGATAGAAATCCGTTAATAACATATTCGAGTGAATCAAATTTAAAACGTGTAAGAATCCTAGGATTGCAATTACCGAACCAGGTGTGAGCCTTATTTTCTCTATCTTGTTTAAACTTTTAATTAAATTCTTACAATTGTTAATTTTTAGTTGTTAATTAAACCAATCACTTTAGTATTTTTATTCAACATCTCTTTATCAAACAAAAAAAATCATAAAAATATTCTAGCAAGCTTCATAAATTGTGACATTTATCTTAATTCAATCGAATCCATTTGCAAACCACATACTCTTTGTGGTTCGACCCCTTGCTACCACTAACTATTTGTTAAGGCTAATTAGGGCTTATAAATATTATCTTTGACCGGAGTGCGACACTCCGATCAAATTTTGGTGCCGTTGCCGGGGAGTGCGTGCGCTTTGTGTTTGGATATTGTTTGAATTTGCGTGATTAACTGTTTAATTTGCATAGTTTCTTTTCTTGTACTTTGTCTTTTTCCTTGTTACGCGGGGTGTGTTACTTGTGCAGGTTACAGGTAGTGCATGCATACGCGGAACTCCGGGAGGACTTCACCGTTAGTCTACGAACCGGAAATAGAAAGAGTTGCAAGAAGGAATTTAGCAAGCCGGTTGGAAGCAACACTTGTTTCTAACCAAGTCACCCAAACACCACAGTTCACACCATCCATTGAAACCGATTCAATGGCAAACCAAAACCAAAACCTCAACCAAAACCAAAATCTAAACCAATTCCAATTCTGAGGAAACTTCAATCCCGCTCAAAATGTTCAACCTATACCTCAAGAGAAACCGGGTGGTAATAACAACTCCAGACCACCCACACCACCTTTTTGAAACCAAAACACCAACAATACCCAAAGAACACCCCAACAACAAAACCTTCACCGACATAACTCCTTACCCAACAACCTTGATGATCGGAATGTCAATTCCAACCGTAGAGGCAACCGAGATCATGGCAATCCCATGAACGAAGACCCGTTCTTTAATATCGAAGAACTTGAGAAATGCTATCCCTGATGATGCGTCGTTTAGTGTTGCCGGTTACCAATCGCCGGAACATGTGAGTATTCACTCGGAATACTCGGATGACTGGGGTAATTATAATGAACGTGTAGGATCGAGATTCGACCTAAACGAGTCGATCAGAAGAGTTCTAATCCAAACCAAAGGCGGAATTCATTGATTCAGACTTGATTGCAGCTTGATTCACACTAGGATTCACCTTAAATGTCTTGTATAATGATTTGAAAGATTTACAGACCACTTGACAATTCGGCAGCACCTCTGCTCCGGAATCAGCAATGTTACAAATGAAATCTCAAGTCACCTATTTATACTAGATCCAGTCCCCATGAAACCGCCACTGTCCACTTCATAGGAAGTGGCCACTTCGTGTGAAACTGGCACTGCCAGTTCGTGTGAACTGGATAATTTACACTAAAACCCTATTTTCTTGATTACCAAGCTCTGGTTTATCTTATCTAGACACACGACTCGATACAAGATGAAGTCGACAGACATATGCACCAACAGACTCCCCCTTGGATGTTGACGAAGTCTTCGGTGTCGAGTCTTCAGTATGATAAGTCTTCAGTCTTGATCAGTCTTCTTGCTCTCTCCAAAGTGTCTGACATTGTAAGCATTCTTCAATCTTTCTCTTCTTTCATCAGCTTCCGTCTTTAACAAAATTCCAGGATTAGAAACTGACTATAACATCTTCAGACTCCCCTTTTGCTAGCAGACTCCCCCTTAAGTTGTTCCGGGATCGCAATCTGACATAGCACTTTCATCAGGTTCAAGAATGATTCCTGGCTTTCCGTAGCAACAGGATCAGAAACCTGGCTTTAACCTGCATAATTCTCTACCCAACAGTAAGATTCACAATTTTTAAGATTTAACCAATTTAGAATCTCTGCTTACCAATTGTATTTGAAACATTCAAATTTGGTTTCAAATTAATGAACCATTTAGTCATTTCAAAATCAATTCTCATTTCAGAACAAACTCTCCCAACCCACTGTCGTTCATCATGTTTAGCACTCGGAATTTTGAAAATCAGCTTTTCAACATCAGTTGTCGAAAATAAGAAAAAATAAAATCTTTTTGGATTTTCAAAATTTTATGCTAAAACACACTTAATCTCTTTTTGGATTTTTTCTATAATGAAAAGCAGTAAAGAAATATTTACAGACATTATTTTTGTGAGTTTGTGTAAGAGGATCATATCAGTTTTTGACAAATCACTAGCACCGTTGAGCTTTAAATATTTTATGTTCTAAACGATTCACTTAGATTGTCAGTATACTGATCCACTTAAATTTTCACACAAAGTTCAACTGTTTCGAGATACGAGATTAGTGTTTTAAGGACTTAAACTTATTCGCTTGTCCCACCTCAGAATATACTCCCGTATCCAGACTCCTATATTCAGTCTTACAGGTGAATGTACACTAATGATATCTGTAAGGGGTTAAATGCGAGACCATGAGAGCTCAGGCTATTGCTTCTGCAAAATCAGAGAGATGATGATTCGACTTTAGGTGTGTTCCCTTTCGAGAATCTTTTCTTCAACAACACATGATTAGCATTTTTCAATGTTTCATCATTTTTTATGCTGAGGGTGGGCTTAAAGATTAAAGCAGTGCAGAGTATTACACGAGGACTAGGCTATTGCTACCGCAAAATCAGAAGTCCAGGTATAATACCCCAGATATCATCACGCACAAAGACCTAGTATGTCAGAAATAGAAAGCCCTTCAAACAAGATTTTAGGGGTTACCTATATATCCGAGAGATGTTCCCCACGAAATAAGTAAGTATTTGATATTTAGGTTTATATCTCGAAAACAATCTACTGAATGTATAAAAACCTACTGGCATATCCTCAGTGAGACCGTTTATCACATTTTAACTTTCCAATTCTTTAGCGTACTGTGATTGTCTACTGATGTACTATCATTTCCTCTTTTTCACAACAAAAACTCATTTTGATTTTATCATGTTTTGGCTTTTTCAAATTTTCAATGTTTTTGGATTTTCTGAAATTTCTTACTCCCCCTAAAATTCAAAACCAATTAAAGAAAATTTGACAAACCAATGTGAATTGCTTCAAATCTCCATCCTCTTGGCATAAACAATCAGAACTCCCCTTGACAACAAACTATTTTCCCATTATGATTTCAAAACACTTAAGTTTGTTTTATTTTATTTATTTATTTATTTATTTATTTCACGAAAATTGATTTTAAATTAATCATGGGGCAAATTACATAAGGATAGCAGGTAGACGGGCAACAAACTGCGCCGCCATCCCCTTATCAAATGGTTTTTCCGGAAAATTAGTTTTGTTGGGGTTTCATCACATTGTTCTGTCAACCACTTGCAAAAATCTAACACTTGTAATTTTTTCACAACAAAACCATTTTCAAGAAAGATGTCGATACCTACTCCATGATTACCAACTTGGGAGCTCCGGCAAGTCAGGTTTTTCAGTTAAAGAGATTCACCCAAGCCTGACGGTCCTTGGGTGATTCCGAGTAATCTTCACTTGGTTTTTGAACATTTCTTTTTGATTTATAAAATTCTTTCACTCCTTTTACCTTCCCATCAGCCATCTTCCCAAAAATATGTAACACTTTTCCATTAAAAGTTTTTTCAGCATCAAATTCGTTCTCATCAGCGAAGAATTGATCTGAAATCTCAAACTTACCTTTTGACTTCAAGTTTCCGTTTGACAATGATGGAAAATATTCATCATCCATTGTTGGAACAGAATTCACATCGCTTTTCACAACAGATGGCTCCTCTGACTTTGACGAATCAGATTCATCGCCAGAACTTTCTGAACTTTTTTCAACCCATTTTTGTTTGTTTAAATTTGCTCTTCTTTTGTAAAAATGTTTCGAACTTTAACCAACCTCGAAAGTCAAATTTTTGAACTCTTTGAATTTTTCTGTTGGTTGTTCTGTTTTATCAACACTTTTTTCTTTCAACTTTGAGTTAGAAGAAACTCCCTATTTTGTGTTGGTGGACTTTGGGCAATTCCAAACAATATGTCCAACCTTTTGACATTTGAAGCAGGTTCTTCTTTCAACTCTTCGTTCAGATTCCTTCACCATATTCTTTTTCTTTTCAACGAGAAACTCTTTGTTTGACTGTCTCCATAATGGTTTCTCCTTCTCCTCTTCTGAACTTGCTCCTGAAACAAATACAGTTTTTGATTTATAAATTCTCTCATTTTTATGATTTTCGGGAGGAATAAAACCTAAACCTTTCTTTTTGAAATTACTGTTATGGTTTGGTTTCTTTCGATAACCCAAACCAGAACTGTAACCCTTTTTATTGTTCAATCTTTGTTGAACTCTTGAAGTGTATTTTTTAGGTTTTTCAGTAAGATTTACATCTTTTATTTCCGAAATATTTATTTCTGTTAATTTGAAAACCTTGTTAATCATTTCAGTTTTAACACTTCTTATTGGAAATTCTTCATCAGAAAATAATTTGTCGGAATCATTCAAAGTATATGCTACTTTGAATGTTTCATCATTCAAATTATTTTTCGACATCAGAAAAACTTTATTGTAAACCCTTTTGACCGGTGAATTCGAGCTTTTCTCTGACGGACTCGAACTTTCAGATTTAGACTCTTACTTTGACTCTTCATCTATATCCAACACCTGATCGACCACTTTCTTTAATAACTCCGACTCATGATCAGTGTCAGACGATGTGAATATAACGTCAATGTTGTCTGGTAACTCATCAGTTGTTTCAGACTTTAACTTTATATTGACTGCCTTTTTTACTTCATCCACAATAGACTTTCTGGGAGAATAACCTTCCCAGATCGGAGGCAGACACTTTTTATAATTTGCACTTTGTTTCTTACCAGTATCCGTATCTTCCGACTTCTTATCCTGAAAAGCTTCAAAACCTGCAACAGTTGGATAAATTCTATCAATCAAATAATCAGAACTTGAATAACTCTGTAACAATCGTCTGATTCTTTCGTTTTCAATCTTTTCAGTTTCCAATTCCTGCTTCAACTTTGCACACTCATCAATATAGTAATTGATGGCCTTCTGCTTAGTCATTAATGTTGAACTCATCATCATCGAAGCAGCTTCTACTTCTAAGTTTGTCTTATTCAAACTATTAACCATTTTGTTCAGCACATCATACGATTCTTTTACATACTTAACATCGAACAACAGTTTTCCTTCAACTTGTCTAGTTCACTATACTTCTTGCCTTTTTCTTCACAATGTTTGCATGGTTCCAAACATTTCAGACAAGGTTTCGTGACTTCTACAATCTTTTCAACTTCAATAATCTTTTCAACTTCGATAATTTTTTCAACTTCGACTATCTTTTCAACTTCGACTATCTTTTCACCTTCGACGATTTTTTCAACTTCGACGATTTTTTCAACTATCTTTTCAGTCACCATCGGTACTTCATCAAATACTATCTTTACTTCATTCTCTTCAACCTCAATCTTCTCTGTCAATTTTTCTTCAAAATTTTTTTTCCCAGCTTCCATTTTTGCCTTTTCTTCAGCAACCCTTCTTGCTTCAATTTCCTCTTCTACAATCCTTCTTGATTCCAATTCTTTCTTCAGTCTAGCAACCTTTTTCTCATTCAACATCTCGATCTTATCTGCAAAAAACAAATTAAAACTATAAGGATCCAATTCTAATCTAGCGTTATTAATATACTCTTCCTCATCATCAGTATCTTCATCACTTTCTGATGACTTGAAAATCTTCTTTCTTTTTGGCTTATTATCGGATTTGACTGATTCGCTTCCCTTTTCATTCTCGATACCGACAGTTTCAGCAACGGTAACTGGAGCAGCTGGTGCATTAGCAAAGACATTGAAATCAAAACCAAAGGTGTTGTAAAACTCGTTATCCATGTTTTGGTATTGAAAATTCACAATAACTGATTGTTCAAGCGAGCTGAGTTTGAAACAAACTGAAAACCACAAACAATCTGACTTTGGTACGATCTGAAAACACTGTCAAACGATCTGGTCAACCTGTGCGACTTAAAGAATTTTCACACGGCCTGAACAGAATCCAAACGACCTGATGTAATGACAAATCGTACGATCTGACCAGAGTTTCAAATCGTGTGACTTGACCTGATTAAACCAAACAATCTGACCACCTTCAAAACGTGCGAATTGGTAATATAATCCTGGTTCAATTTCAAGCGATCTGAACCACTTCGTGCGGTCTGATCTGAGTTTCAAACGATCTGACAATTTGGTACCAACTAATCAATTCGTGCGAGCTGATGTAATCAAACGAGCTGGTCAACCCGATCAACAAATCTGATTGGGCCACTAATATGAATTCAGTCAAAGCACATGATCGTTCCACTAATACTTAACTGGTTGGGCCGACAAATCTAGGCTGAATCAATACAAAATCTGGGCCGACATACTTTTTAATTCTATATGAAGTTTTATTGAATCAAGAGTTTTAAATGGCCGACAACTACGTTCATAACTCAAATCTCATTGGGCCGATATATTATATAGCGGGCTGACACACATTAATCACTTTTATTCAATCAATTGCTAATTAGACCTCACAATAAGTGGCCGTTACATGCAATCTTGATAACAACAAATGTATTGGGCCGATGAATAGACTGATTAAGTATATTGATTGTGTCGACAAACAACTAGCATATGCAAACTGACTATTATCTTGAATGATGGGCCGAGAATCACATGATCACATGATATATTAAATGGGCCTGACACAATTTGATATAGTAGTTCACGTGATTTATTGTCTCAACTTCAAACGACCTGACAAGTTTCCAAACCGTGCGAAGTGGACTGAACAAAAACCAATTTATGCGAGTTGATGATAAGTCCAAACGACCTGATCACCTTGTTTTATGTTTCACATGACCTGGGTTCAAAACGTACGGATTGGGACACTATTCACACGATTTGACCCATTTCATACGAAGTGGAGGTCCAATTCATGCGACTTGAGCTTATTCCATACGAACTGATGCTGATGTCACACGATCAGATATATTTTTGACAAAAATTGATCACGTTTTAGGTCGATTTTAGGTTTAATTCTTTCAAGGATTGTTTAAAACTGTGTTTCGCGTATTATATGTGAAAATCATCCCATTTTAACCGTAAAATCTCAGTTAATTTGATGAAAAATGTAGAAAGATGAGTAGAAGTCAGATTTTATGAAGCAATCAAGCTGAAATGGTAAGAACTCTTCCTCCTAAGCTCTGATACCACTTGTAGGATCAAGATTCGACCTAAACGAGTCGATCAGAAGAGTTCTAATCCAAACCAAAGGCGGAATTCATTGATTCGGACTTGATTGCAGCTTGATTCACACTAGGATTCACTTTAAATGTCTTGTATAATGATTTGAAAGATTTACCGACCACTTGACACTTCGGCAGCACCTCTGCTCCGGAATCAGCAATGTTACAAATTAAATCTCAAGTCACCTATTTATACTAGATCCATTCCCCATGAAACTGCCACTGTCCACTTCATAGGAAGTAGCCACTTCGTGTGAAACTGGCACTGCCAGTTCGTGTGAACTGGACAGTTTACACTAAAACCCTATTTTCTTGATTACCAAGCTCCGGTTTATCTTATCTAGACACACGACTCGATACAAGACGAAGTCGACAGACATAACGGGTAGATGATGACGAATGGGGTTATGTGAATCGGGACAACATCTACAATGATAGAGGTTTTGAAGATGATGAGTTTGGCTACCAAAATGCCAATTTTGTGGGGAACGATAACTACGGGTATGGGAAAGTGAGAAATGACGGTTACGAAAACAACCGTCAACCACGAAACAACAATCAAAGGAACCGGAATGATGGGTTTTACAATAACAATAACAACAATAATGTTAACCCTAACCGGATTCCTCGTTTCGTGGGAGGAGGTAATCAAAGAGGTAATCAAGGTGGAAACCG
>JARYGA010008495.1:0-24606 GCA_030545235.1 Helianthus tuberosus
CAAGGTTATCAAGGCATTGGTCGTATGAATCCCCAAAGATAGAAAAGTCGTCCATGAAGACTTCCATTGTCTTTTCTATCATGTCATGGAAGATGGCTACCATGCAACGTTGGAATGTTGCGGGGGCATTACATAGACCAAACGGCATGCGTCGATAAGCAAAAGTTCCATAGGGACATGTGAAAGTTGTATTTTCTTGGTCTTCGGGTGCTATTGGGATTTGAAAGTAACCTGAAAAACCATCCAAGAAACAGAAAAATTTATGACCGGATAATCTTTCTAACATTTGATCAATGAAGGGTAAAGGAAAGTGATCTTTTCTTGTTGCTTCATTTAATCGTCTATAATCTATACAAACTCTCCATCCTATGACGGTTCTCGTTGGTATTAATTCATTCTTTTCGTTAGTTATTACCGTCATACCTCCTTTCTTTGGAACTACTTGGACGGGACTCACCCATGGACTATCGGAGATAGGGTAGATAAGTCCGGCGTCAAGTAATTTGATGACCTCGTTTTTAACCACTTCTTGAACATTTGGATTCACTCGACGTTGTGGTTGTATGACCGATTTGTAGTCATCATTCATCAAAATTTTGTGTGTGCACATAGAAGGACTAATTCCTTTTATGTCTACAAGTTTCCAAGCTATTGCATTTTTATGTTTTTTCAAAAGACTAATTAATTTTTCTTTTTCTAAGCTATTTAATTTAGACGAAATAATTACAGGTAAATTACCCTCTTTGTCTAGAAAAGCATATTCCAAACCTTTTGGAAGTTCTTTGAGCTCAAGTGGTGGGTCTTTAGGAGACTCCTTATTTGGTTGCTCATTTCGATCAAGAACTTTAAAAGTTTGTTCTATGGCGACCTCTTCTTCAACAAAGTGGTCAATCTCTTCACTTGTATCGGGTGGTTCATCTTCATCTTCAATTAGGGGGTCATTATTGCCGAATGGATATTTCATTGACCGTTCGAGATCGACACTTCTTTTAAATGCCCCTAATTGAAGAGGTAGATTGTTGAACTTCCGGTTTTTCAAAGCTTCGTGAGTTTTTACAAATGGTCGTCCCAACATTAGAGGAGCGTCATCGAAGATGACAAAGTCGGTTGGTATTACCATTTGATTTGTTTGAACCAATACATCCTCAACTATACCGATTGATTTTATTACTTTCCGATTGGATAGAAAAATGGGTATTTGAAGTGGAGAAAAATCACTAATACTTAATTTTTCGAAAATGTAGTTAGGCATTATGTTAACACAAAGATCTTTATCGATTGTAAACGATTTTTGAAAGAAACATGGAACCGGTGTAATGTTAATTTCAAATAGGTCTTCTTTTATTAGCGAAGTTTGATCATTAGTTAACTTAACACTTACCGTTTCGTCAATTTTAGTGTTAGTGTTTAAGTATTTTAAAAACTTAGCATGAGTGGGTAATAAACAATGATTTTCAAAAGAAGGTGACAAGAGATTAATTTCTTCAAAATTAGACTCTTCTTGAATTTTTACGTTGTCGGACTCACCTTTTTCATTGTTTAACTCATGTGTCGGTTTTTTACTTATTTGTTCTTCCATTTTTACATTTTCAGTTATTTCTTCCTTTTTTAATTCTTCTCTTGCGCGGGACTCCTCTTCCCTTGCGCGAGATTCTTTTATACAACGATCGATAGCTCTAATGTGTTCTAATATCCTATCGGTCACTTCGGTTATGGAGAAAGAATCGGGATTGTCTAAGCTTGAATCCGGTTGTTCGACCCTTTGTTCCTCATAATACCCATATGAAGTCGATGGTTCGCACCATTGTTCTTCATTGTAAGCATATGATGGATAAGGTTCATAGTTTTGTTCTTCATAATACTCATATGAGGTGGGTTGTTCACGCCATGGTTCCTCATAATAAGCATATGAAGGTGGTGGCTCATATCTTGGTTCCTCAAAGTATGAGTATGAAGGCTCATACCTTGGTTCATCAAAATATGAGTATGAGGGAGGAGGTTCATACCTTTGGTCTTCATAGGATGTGTATGAAGTTGATGGCTCGTACCTGGGTTCCTCATAGTAGGTGTATGAATTGGATGGTTGATATGAGTGATTATATTGAACCGAGCGTGTGTTACGACAATTAGTGCAATAATTACCCCTATAATCATCCTCCTCATAGGTGTAGTTGTAACCTCCTGAGTATTGATCCATGATAATCACTCAGCAGACCACAACCGAGTCTCGGGATCAGAAAACAAAAATAAAAACGGAAACAGAGGCTGGACACGGCCGTGTTCACTGTATCTGCGCGTTTTAATTAAATTTATTGATTACGTTGAGCACGGGGCGTGTTCAGTGAGCACGGCCCGTGTTCAAGCTACTGTTACTGGGTGTTTATAAAAAAATCTGCAGCACGGCCCCGTGTTCAGTGAACACGGCCCCGTGTACAGGTTGCTGTAAATGCAAAACTAAACTAAAATGCAGAAAATGTTCGCGCTTTTAAAAAGGTTTTGAAAAACTGATTAGGCCGTCGATTTTAAGCTTTCTTAAAATCCTTGTGTCCCCGGCAGCGGCGCCAAAAACTTGATGCGTGTGAAGTGTTATATATATTAGGTGTATATTTTAAGCCCCTTTAACACTTATTTTTAGCCAAGTTTTAAATTTATAAAACACGATATTTTACTAACACTAAACACACATATGGGCAAGTGCACCCATCGTGAGCGTAGTATAGTGTTGGCAAGATACCGAGGTCGTCCAAGGACACAAGAGCTTTTAGTACCGGTTTATCCTTAACGTCTAATCAAAATAAAAAGTTAGAAAAATGTTTTAAACTAAGAAAAATAAAAACTAACTAAAATGCTGAAAATAAAATAAAAAGAAAAACAGATAGACAAGATGAATCACTTGGTTCCGACTCGTATCTAGTGTAACCTTTGATTATTTCCGCACTTTTGCACATAATTAAGAGATTATCTTAGTTATTGTAGTAGGCCCCTCTTTTGAAGGTAACGTTACCCTCACCCCAGTAGTTTGAGTCAGCAAGGATACAATCCTAAAAGGGTGGATTATTGGAAGATAATTAATTAAGTTATTAATGCAAATTATGGTAGGCCCCTCTTTTGGAGGTGACGTTACCCTCGACTAAGTAGTCTGAGTCAGCAGGGATACAGTCCTAAATAGCCGGGTTATAGTATTAATAGTAGTTAACTTATGAGGGGATCAAAGAGTTTGGACCCCCGCCATCCAATACCGTTAAGTATTGAAGGAGGTCCTACTAAATTTGACCCAGGTCCATTGCAGGACCTCTAAACGCTGAACAATGGCGAGACCTTTACCAAACCGTTCCCTTAACCCACGACCAGGTAGCCAACATACCTCCATATAGACCGTGGAGATATGAATGGTGAAAATCTTTTATTTTATATAGACAGTAAAATAATGCCAAGACACCACGGACAAACGATAAGGAAAGATCACCTTCAACATAAGCAACTAGTTATTAAAGTCATTAATACAAAACCAAATAAAAAGTGCAAAAGATTAGAAATAAAAAGTATTAAACTAGACACTTTGTCTTCACCAAGTGATGTAAGAGACTTAGGCAAACATGGCCTTGATTGTCAAGAACTCTTACGATCAATCTTGGATCCCGAGACGACTCACACACTCTACGATGGACAATGGACAATGGATGATGGTGGTGGATGATGGTGTTATGGTGGTGGTGGGTGGTGGGTGAAGTGTGAGAGAGGTGGTGTGCCAACGGATGGTTTGAGCTCAAGCCAAGCACTCCTATTTATAGGCTGAACAGAAGCTCGGGCACGGCCCCGTGTCTAGTGGGCACGGCCCCGTGTCCACATCCTTCTCTTTCTTCATTTAATGCAGTTTTGTCTTTTTAGTTGACCACGCCCCCGTGTCCGCTGAGCACGACCCCGTGGTGCAGAAGAATCTTTGTACAATACAGATTTGCTAGATTGTGCGAATCTTATAGTTGACCACGACCCCGTGTCCGCTGAGCACGGCCCCGTGTCCGCTGAGCACGGCCCCGTGGTGGGCAATAGAAGCTTCTACCACTTTGTCTTTTCTGCTGACACTTGGGCACGCCCCCATGCTGGCTGAGCACGGGGCGTGTTCAGGCTTCTGATGTCTTGTTTTGCTTGGGAAGATGCTGTCGTGGCGAAGAATGCTCAGCTCTAGTACTCAACAAACTTCCACAAAAGAAAATCGACCCCGGGAGCTTCACAATCCCTTGTTCGATTGGGAAGTCCCCCGTCCGAAATGCTTTAGCTGATCTTGGGGCTAGCATCAACCTCATGCCCACCTCAATGTTCAAGCGACTTGGCCTAGGAACAACAAGCCCTACAAAGATGAGCATACAACTCGCCGACAGGTCCGTCAAATTCCCACATGGTGTCGCCGAAAATCTGTTAGTCAAGGTCGACAAATTCGTCTTTCCAACCGACTTTGTCATCCTAGACATGGAAGAAGACACCGAGGTCCCTCTCATCCTCGGGAGGCCATTTCTAGCCACCGCTCAAGCAGTGGTGGATATGAATGACGGAACTCTAACATTGAAGTTTGGGGATGAGGAAGTGAAATTTGAATGTGGAAAGCGAATAGAGGAAGAAGATCCGGTCAACTACATGAAGGTCATAGACTCAAGCTTGGATGACGCTCTCCGACGGTGTAACATGGGATGCAACACATCCCACTTGGGTAACATATGACCAGGCTTTGGGTCTAGCCAAGGACCCTTATAAACGTGGCGCACCATGGAGGCATTCCACGGAACTATCCTTAGTTTAATTTAGATTAGTTTTTATGTTTTCTAGTTAGTTTAATTTTCAGGAATAAAACACACTCATGGTGGTAAAGGATAAAAAGGGGAACGAGAAAAATGATCCCATGCACAAGAACGAGGCAACCCGACAATTTTCTCCTGTTCAGAAGGTTCAACACGGGCCGTGCCCAACCAACACGGCCCCGTGTCGAACCACCTGCAGAAAAACGCCCAGTACAGGTACCTGGACACGGGCCGTGTTCACTCAACACGCCCCCGTGTCCAGACTTCTGTTTCTCTTATTTCAATTTTGTTACTGGCACTTGAACACGGGGCCGTGCCCGGATAACACGGGGCCGTGTTCAGTGCCCAGTAACACAAATTTTTGCTTTTTAAACACTATTTTACACATCTAATCAACCTAAAAATTTATTTTTGGGACACATTGAGGACAATGTGTAATTTAAGTGTGGGGGGGATGCTAAAACCTTGAATTTTGCAAGTCCTAAATACAAGCCTTACACAAAACTCTATTGGAACCGCTAATCACCCCAAATTTTTTTCAAAAATTTCATTTTTTTTACTTGTCTAGGTTTAACTCGGGAAATTCAAGTTCTCAAAAAGGTTATATTTTTACAAATTTACAACCGATAGCGTAGTGATAAAAAGAACCAACATAAGAAAATTATGAAAAGGCATGACAAACTTATTTAAAATTTGATTATATATACTTGATCACATAAAAACCCATTCCCACAAAAGTGAGTTTTGAGCCTTTATTGAGCACACAATTACATATCATTTGACTAAATGCTCATTTTTCGTTTCTTGTGTGAATAGCCGCTTGGTTCTTACGACTCTAGAACTTGCCATGACAATACATTCCCGGTCCTTATCAACTTAAACCCGAGTAAGTAAATGATGGAGGCATTAGGACTAACCTTTTTCATTTCTACACCATTATTTTTCTTTTTCTTTTACCACCTACCCAAAAAAAATCCCCCTAGTTAGCCCCTTTGAGCCTAAACCTTTTCGTTTCATCACCCAAACAAAAACCCTTTCATCCACCAAAACCTTTTTCATTTTTAACCCTTTATTTTTGTAACAAGTTCGGGTCTTCGTGGAAAAAAAAAATTTATTTTGATAATGATGAAGCAAAAAGAAAATAAACAAACAAAGTAAGCAAAAATAACTTTGTTTGAATAAAAGCTTCATCAAAAAAATAAAAAGTTGCAAAAATACGAAAACCGACACTTGTTACGCTTTTAGTCCTTTTTCTACTAACCACTAACCCAACCACCTACCTTTAACCCTAGCCAACCCTTAACCCACAAAGTCCTCTTGATATCTACAAAGGTATAAAAGTTAAAAAGGAGGAGGATTGATTTCTTGGCAAGCCTATGGTAGGAATAAGTTCCGTGCCGCTCTCGAGTGATTCACTAAAAATATACCTTCGGCCGAGTGTGAGTGATTTCCCCGCGAGGTATGTGAACTTGTATATAAATAGAATTTTAAAAAGGCATGTTATGCCCAAATAAGTAATTTCTTTTATGGACAGTTCTAAATAAATCATTACGAATAGGAGTGTAAATAAATAAAAATAAAACCCAAAAAGATCTTGGAAATCCCGACACTCTACGACAAGCCCAAAACCTTCTCTTCTACCTATTCCATTTGGGAGTGTAAGCCACATATTAAAGAGTTTTGCTTGAGGACAAGCAAAAGTTCAAGTGTGGGGGTATTTGATGTGTGTAAAATGCAACATATAAATTACATCAAATGAGACATAAAACTAACCCTTTTTTAGTACTAATATTGGAAAAAGAGTGTTTTTGTCTTCCTTTTGTATTTTCAGGATTAAATGAGCTCAAAAACGCAAAAGAAGCAAAAAGACAGCTAAATCCAACATAAATACAAGAAAAGGAACATTAGTGGACTGCCCGAACCCTCAACGGCACCTTCCAAAGCAAAATAGAGAAAACAGAAGGCTGAACACGCCCCGTGCTCAGCCAGCACGGGGCCGTGCCCAAGAAGCAGCAGAAAAGACAAACCTATAGAAGCTTCTATTGCCCATCACGGGGCCGTGCTCAGCGGACACGGGGGCGTGTCGAAAGTACAGCAGGCGCATTTATTGTAATTGCGAATTACAATTAATGAGGAGAGAGAGTGTCAGACGGACACGGGGCCGTGCCCAGCGGACACAGGGCCGTGTCCAGCTCTCTGTTCAGCCTATAAATAGGAGTGCTTGGATTCATTTCATCTCATCCCTTGGCACACCACCTCTCTCACACTTCATCCACCACCCACCACCATCACAACACCATCATCCACCACCATCATCCATTGTCCATCATAGAGTGTGTGAGTCGTCTCGGGATCCAAGATTGATCGTAAGAGTTCTTGACAATCAAGGCCATGTTTGCCTAAGTCTCTTACATCACTTGGTGAAGACAAAGTGTCTAGTATAATACTTTTTATTTCTAATCTTTTGCACTTTTTATTTGGTTTTGTATTAATGACTTTAATAACTAGTTACTTATGTTGAAGGTGATCTTTCCTTATCGTTTGTCCGTGGTGTCTTGGCATTATTTTACTGTCTATATAAAATAAAGGATTTTCACCATTCATATCTCCACGGTCTATATGGAGGTATGTTGGCTACCTGGTAGGGGGTTAAGGGAACGGTTTGGTAAAGGTCTTGCCATTGTTCAGCGTTTAGAGGTCCTGCAATGGACCTGGGTCAAATTTAGTAGGACCTCCTTCAATACTTCACGGTATTGGATGGCGGGGGTCCCAACTCTTTGATCCCCTCATAAGTTAACTACTATTAATACTATAACCCGGCTATTTAGGACTGTATCCCTGCTGACTCAGACTACTTAGCCGAGGGTAACGTCACCGCCAAAAGCGGGGCCTACCACAATACTGCATTAATAACTTAATTCATTATCTTCCAATAATCCACCCCTTTAGGATTGTATCCCTGCTGACTCAAACTACTGGGGTGAGGGTAACGTCACCTTCAAAAGAGGGGCCTACTACAATAACTAAGATAATCTCTTAATTATGTGCAAAAGTGCGGAAATAATCAAAGGTTATACTAGATACGAGTCGGAACCAAGTGATTCATCTTGTCTATCTGTTTTTCTTTTATTTTTATTTTCAGCATTTTAGTTAGTTTTATTTTTCTTAGTTTAAAACATTTTCTCTAAACTTTTATTTTGGTTAGACGTTGAGGATAAACCGGTACTAAAAGCTCTTGTGTCCTTGGACGACCTCGGTATCTTACCAACACTATACTACACTCAACGATGGGTGCACTTGCCCATATGTGTGTTTAGTGTCAGTGAAATATCGTGTTTTATAAATTTAAAACTTGGCTAAAATAAGTGTTAAAAAGGGCTTAAAATATACACCTAAAATATACGACACTTACCGCACATCAGGAAGCTAGTTAGGTTGCGTGTTTCACTGGTTTTCCTGGGGTGTCACATCATCCCCCGTTGATTTGGAATTTCGTCCCGAAATTCCACAGTAGCTTCAGCCTCTGTAGTAGTTGCATTGTTCTCAAACAACTGGGGATACTTGAGTTTCATCTGGTCTTCTCGTTCCCAGGTGAACTCTGGGCCACGACGGGAGTTCTAACGAACTCGAACAAGAGGTATTCTGGTGCGCTTGAGGACCTTAACGTCCCGGTCCGTGATTTCAAGTGGTTCCTCGACGAATCGCAACTCATCGTCGATAGTGAGCTCCTTCAGAGGAACTATGAGGGTCTCATATGACAGACACTTCTTCAGATTTGACACGTGAAAAACGTTGTGAACTTCACTGAGTTCTGCTGGTAGGTTCAGTTTGTAGGCCACTTTGCCTATTTTCTCTATGATTTCGAACGGTACGACGTATCGCGGGTTAAGTTTGCCTCGTTTGCCAAAACGGAGTACACCTTTCCAAGGTGAGACTTTGAGTAGCACTCGATCCCCAACCTGGAATTCGAGTGGTTTCCTGCGCTTATCAGCGTAGCTTTTCCGAAGATCACGAGCTGCCGCCATTTGTTGTCGTATCTGAGCAATCCTTTCCGTTGTGTCTACTACAAGTTATGGGCCCGTGATCTGACTATCCCCCACCTCTGCCCAACAAAGAGGTGATCGGCATTTACGCCCGTACAACGCCTCAAATGGAGCGGCCTGAATGCTGGTGTGGTAGCTATTATTATACGAAAATTCCACTAATGGTAGACGTTTTTCCCAGCCGTTGCCAAAATCGATCACACATGCCCTAAGCATGTCTTCAAGGGTTTGGATGGTGCGTTCAGACTGCCCATCCGTTTGTGGATGATATGCTGTGCTCATGTCTAAACGTGAGCCAAAGGACTTGTGCATTTCTTGCCACAGTTCAGAAGTAAAACGTGCATCACGATCAGAGATAATAGAGGTCGGCACCCCGTGCCTTGAAACCACTTCCTTTAAATAAACGTCTGCTAAAGTGGAGAACTTATCCGTTTCCTTGATAGCCAAAAAGTGTGCAGACTTTGTGAGTCGATCCACGATCACCCAAATAGTATCATTTCCACGTTGAGATCTAGGCAGGCCAGTAACGAAATCCATGGAAATTTTCTCCCATTTCCATTGTGGTATTTCTGGTTGTTAAAGTAGGCCCGATGGTTTCTGATATTCAGTCTTGACTCTCGCACAAGTCAAAAACTTGCTAACGTAAGTTGCTATGTGAGCTTTCATGCTAGGCCACCAATACATAGTTCTGAGATCGTGGTACATCTTATCCGAACCAGGATGTACCGAGTAACGAGACTTATGTGCTTCATCCATTACAAGTTCTCGTAAATTACCATAGAGTGGGACCCAGATGCGTCCTGTTACGTAGTAGGCGCCGTCTTCCTCTTGTTCTAATCGTTGCCTTGAGCCGCGTAGGGCATCAGCCCTGACGTTTTCTGGTTTCAATGCTTCTGCCTGAGCATCTCGTATCTGGGAAGGAAGACTAGATTGAATGGTGAGTTGTAATGCTCGCACACGCTTAGGTGTAGTATCCTTTCGACTGAGGGCGTCAGCCACAACATTGGCTTTGCCCGGATGGTACTTGATGGCACATTCGTAATCATTCAATAGCTCGACCCATCGACGTTGTCGCATGTTCAACGCCTTCTGTTTGAAGATATGCTCAAGACTCCTGTGATCGGTGTAAATGGTGCACTTGGTACCGTACAGGTAATGTCTACATATCTTAAGTGCGAAAATAACAGCTCCCAACTCCAAGTCGTGTGTGGTGTAATTTCTTTCATGAATTTTAAGTTGGCGTGATGCGTAGGCTATGACCTTGTCACGTTGCATCAACTCACAACCAAGTCCCTGGATGGACGCGTCGCAATAAACCACAAAATCGTCTGTACCTTCAGGCAATGAAAGAATCGGTGTGCTACAAAGTCTGTCTTTTAAGTGCTGAAATGCAGATTCTTGTGTATTACCCCAACGATAGGTGACACCTTTCTGGGTTAGTGAAGTGAGAGGTTGCGCAATCTTGGAGAAATCCTTGATGAACCTTCGGTAGTAGCCCGCCAAACCCAAGAATTGGCGAATTTCTGTTGGTGTACGGGGTGCAGGCCAATTCTTAATTGAGTCTACCTTCGATGGATCAACATGTATCCCATCCTTGTTTACCACGTGGCCTAGAAAGTGGACTTCACGAAGCCAAAAGTCGCATTTTGAAAACTTAGCGTACAACTGCTCTGTTCGAAGTAGTTCCAGAATAAGTCGTAGGTGATGCTCGTGCTCCTCCTGACTCTTAGAGTAGATCAGAATGTCGTCGATGAATACAATGACGAACTTATCCAAGTAAGGCTTGCACACTCTGTTCATAAGATCCATGAAGACCGCAGGTGCGTTTGTTAATTCAAAAGGCATAACCAGGAACTCATAATGTCTATAACAAGTCCTGAACGCTGTCTTAGAGATGTCCTCGTTTCGGACTCCCAGTTGATGATAGCCTGACCTCAGGTCAATCTTCGAATAGTAGCTCGACCCTTGCAACTGATCGAACAAGTCATCAATACGTGGAAAAGGATAGCGATTCTTCACGGTCACCTTGTTGAGTTCATGGTAGTCGATGCACATCCTGAAGGTACCGTCTTTCTTCTTCACAAATAATACTGGTGCTCCCCAGGGCGAAGAGCTAGGACGAATGAAACCCTTATTCAAGAGTTCTTGCAATTGTTTGGACTGTTCTTCTAGTTCGGTTGGAGCTAAGCGATAAGGTGCTCGAGCTATGGGCGCTGCTCCAGGAGCCATCTCGATTTGGAATTCGACCTGGCGATGAGGCGGAAGACCAAGTAATTCCTCGGGAAACACTTGAGGGAAGTCACGTACTACTGGAATATCCTCTATTTTCTTCTCTTTTGATGATGCGTCAGTAACAAGTGCTAAAATAGCAGTGTGGCCCTTTCGCAAACACTTCTGGGCCTTTAGGAGGGAGATGATTCCCACAACAGCACCACTCTTGTCGCCTTGAATCACGAGAGGTTCTTTGCCGTAACGGGGAATACGAACAATCTTTTCCTTGCACAGGATCTCTGCTTGCTGTTGGGATAACCAATCCATCCCAATGACGATGTTGAAACTACCCAGAACTATAGGAATTAGATTGATGGAGAAGGTCTGACCCGCTAAAACGAGATCAAAACCCTTAATTATATGTGTGGCTTCTAAGCTTTTACCATTTGCTAACTCTACTATGTGTTTGGTGTTCATAATTGTTTGTGTGCGCTTGAGCATTTGACTAACTTTTAGAGACACATAACTGGTATCGGCACCCGAATCAAATAAAACAGTAACATAAAAGTCGTCAAGAAGGAACTTACCCATCACTACGTTAGGGTCATTCCTTGCGTCACCCTGACCCAGCATGAACACTCGACCCCTGGCACCGTTGTCATTATTGTTTCCCCCATTGTTTCCCCCATTATTGTTCCCGTTTCCTTGGTTGTGGTTATGATTCTGATTTAACTGTGGGCAGTGTCTCTTGAAGTGACCTTCAGCGCCACACTGAAAGCATCCCCTGTTGCTATTGCTGATTCTGCGGTGCTTGCTGTTGCTGCTGACGATTCTGATTTGCAGGCCGTGAGCTCCTGCAATCCTTGTCTTCATGACCCATCTTGAGACACCTCTGACAACGTCCCTTGTTTCACTGACCACTGTGGTGCCGGTTGCATTTGTTGCACTTTGGGTGGTTTCCCCGATTTCCACCCTGCCCTTGACTACCAGAAGATTGCTGACCAGGACTCTGGTAGTCATCAATCTTTCGCTGTTGCGCCTGGGACTGAACTGTAGTCGGCTCCATCCCATTTTCGTTTGTTGTCACTGGGAATAGCAGAAGTAGTAGTAGCACCTATACGCTTAGGCAACTTGTTCTGTTCCACTGCCTGGTCTGTGAGACGATGAGCAAGACGAGTTACATCCTGGATGGTAGCAAGGTTAGCAGAAGTCACATGGCTTTGAATCTCTGGTACTAAGCCTTTGAGGTACAGCTCGATACGCTTGATGGGAGGATCCACCATAGTTGGACACAAGATTGCCAGCTCGTTTGATCTTTTCGTGTATGCCTCTATCTCTGACCCCGTCATCTTCAGGTTAAAGAACTCCACTTCCAGCTTGTGGATGTCATCACGATTAAAGTATTCTCGCTTGATCAGCTCCTTGAAGTCGTTCCATGGGGTGGCATTAGCAGCAACTATCCCCAGCATTTGAACCTGAGCGTTCCACCACGTGAGCGCTATGCCCTCGAGAGTACCAATAGCATACTTCACCCTACGTGTAACAACTCTCGGTAAAACCAACACTCTTATAATATTTCCGACACTCTATTATATATTAAAATAACCTTATATGTCTTATATTACACCCCGTATGTGAAAACCGAGCCCGAAATAGGTTATAACATATAAAATAAATTAAAAACAATAAAAGTTAAGCTAAGGCGGGCCTCGTAGACCCACCCCATGCTTTTACGCAGGCGGTATCAGGGTCTAAACCTGATATCGTTGAAACCTTTAGTTCAAGCGGGTCGCGCAAGAGTTCTAGATAGTTAACGCGGGCCGCGAGAGATCATGAAACGCGGAGACATCCGGTGCTGACACGTGTTGACATCGTGTCGGGTCTACTTGGTGACCGGGCTAAGCTATAGTGTTGACCAGGGTTGACGCGGGCCGCGTAACCCTGGCCTGTGCTTTACGCGGGCCGCGTGGAGACCAGAATCCAGCACTATATAAGAAGGCCCTCATGTTTCGTTTTCCGTCGCTCACATTTCAATTCTAAATCTCAATTTCTATAGAAGAGGCATTATAGTCGGGTACTATACCCCTAATTAGCAAGGTTCTGCTCCGTTGTAAGAATTATAACCCCAGTTTCATAATAGTTACGCTGCCCGATTGATTTAGGGTTCCGTAACAACTGTCGTGGTTCTGCCCGACGTAGTTGTTGGATACCGTCTCGGGGAGGGTATCATTTATATTTTCAAAGGGTTATGATAGTAACCAATGTACATTTGTATAAATTATAGATTATATCTAGGAAACCCTTACAAGAAGTCTAAGATAGCAATGTGAGTAATCCTTCTTTTTGTGTAAACCTTTTTGTGAGTTTATCCTCTTTTTATTAATATTTTTAGAATGTTTTACAAAACCTTAATTGTTTTACAATGTGATTAAGCGGTGATTGAGTCTTTGTAGTTCTTCAATTACTGCCAGTATTATGAGGTTTTGTATACAAAATTTATTACTACTTGCGAGTAGTAAGTCGGGAACGACGGTACATTACCATTGGACAACGAGTTAGCCAATGGGTAATTTGACCATAGCCATAGATCCGGTCGAGTGGCAAGTACTGAATGAGTAATTGTGTAGAAATAAACAATGTGATCGCTCTCAATACTGTGTTAATTAATAAAATGTTTCTTGATTAAACTGGGATTCACTCACCAGTATTTTCCGCTGACAAAATATTTTTAAAACATGTTTCAGGTAACACAATGTGAAAGCCAACTGGGAAAAAGCCAGCTCGAGAGCACTGACGGCTTGGAAAATAAGTGACTATAAAAGTTATCTAAGAAACGATGTTTTAAATTAAATAAAATAGGGTTTGTCCCTATAAATATACTGTAATAAGAAACTTGGGTTTTTCCCATGAATTGATTAATATCAAATATGGTGGTTTTACTCTGATAAACATTTCCTAACTACGGTCCTGATGTAAATTCCGCTGCGAGATTAAATAACTGATACCACCACTACCGAGTTCGTGTCCTCCCGTTCCCGGGACAGATAAGGGATCGGGGGTTGTGACAGAAGGTGGTATCAGAGCCTAGCCACTGGTCTGAGCCAAAGAAGTGTTCTGCTGACAGTTAAATTCTATATTTTGTGTTAGGAAATAAATTATGGAAATACATGCATAACTATATTTATTTGTTATGTGTTATTTGACTATCTGTTAGTTTACAGTATGAGTGATCAAGGACCCTCATATCTGAACCGTCAGTTATCTGATTCACCTAGGAGTGAAGGTACATCGTCACAGCCTGCCCTTTCGGGGTATTCTGTTGATCAGGAGGAAGGAATATTTGCCTTTAGAGCTCAATCTGAAGAACCATTTCCTAATAAGAAACGAGGATGGTTCAGTAAGGAAGCTTTTGCTCTCGTAGGAAGATAATGCGAAAATTGCAATAGCAAAGAGTTCTAGCAACTGCTAAACGTAGAACAGATGCCCATACTCAAGATATGCTTAATAGAAGCCTAGCTAATTTCCATATCTTAGCTACAACTGCTGCTGACCCAAGTCTGGAACAATTAGTAGCCCCACAACCACAAAACCCAGAACAACCTATGTAGATAGAAAACCAGGAAAACCAAGTGGAGATGCATGACTTTAATCCAGAAGAAATTCCTAGGATACCTGCACCAAACCCCCTAGACCCAAATTACGACCCCTGGTGGGACGATAATAGGGATTTTGTGCAACGTTACCCTATCCAGGAATATCCACCCATAAAGAACATAGAAGCCTATCCAGGTATGGACCCTTTAGATCCCTATTACCAAGATGAATATATTAGGGAAATTTTAGAGGATCCTTACCGATTTCAGGAACTGTCACCCCCATATCAGGAAACCGCACCCCAGATTCCAAACCCAGTCCAAGAACCTGCACCCCCAATGAGTGCAGAAAACGTGCAAGAACTTAGGACTTTCGGGGAGGAAATTTTAGAGAGCAGTGAGAGAATGCGTCAGGTGGGAGAACGTCTCGTATGGAAATACGATGAACATAATATGGTTTTTTGGATAAATCCATATCCGTGATGGGATGGAAGAGATGGTAATAGTATTAGCAATATAATAAAAATAAAATAAAATATGTGTGTACGGATGCATAGTACTATTAGTATTATTTTCTTTCTGTTGGTATTGTAATTTTTATTTCTGTACTAGTGTGTAATAGACGCATAGTATATGAAAAGAGTATAGTCGCAATGATCGACGCTTTTGGCAAAAATGAGTGTTATGTGATTAACTATATTAAAATATTATTTGTGATATTAATATGGGGTAATTGTTTAAAATTCAGATGGCCGACGAAGGAAATCAAGGAAATCTGAATAATGATAACTAGAGTAACATTAACGTGGTTAATGAGAATCCAAGCATCAATAACAATAACAATCAAGTGGATAATAGTGCTATCCAACACATAGTAGCACAAGGAATTATAGATGCAATGCCATTTATTCTTCAAACTGTTAAAGATGCTGATAATAAAAGTAAGCATAGCAGTAAGCGACCAAATGAACCAGAGCATAGCGTGAACAATGGACCAATACTTCAATTGCCTATTCCCAAAAGAAGAAGAACCATGCCTTATGGTTGTTCTTATAAAGAATTTTGGTCTTGTAAACCAATGGAATTCTCGGGCAACGAAGGGGCCATTGCAACCTTACGCTGGATAGAAAAGACTGAGGTCGTCTTAAGGATAAGCAAGTGTGCTGAAGAAGATAGAATATTGTTTGCTTCTAACCTGTTTAAGAATGCAACATTAGAATGGTGGAACACTATCCTTCAGACAAGAGGAAGTGATCAAACCTATAATATGGAATGGGAAGAATTTAAGAACAAAGTAGAAAGGAAATTATGCCCACCCAATGAGAAGGAATAGATAGCAAATAAATTCCTAAATCTTAGGATGACTGGTGTGGATAGTAAGGGATATACTAAGATATTCTTTGAATATGCTAGAATAGTGCCAACTCTTGCTTCACTAGAACCAGTGTTAATCTCCCGTTATATCTGGGGATTAATTGGAGAGATTAGACATGTAGTCAAGGCAACTAGACCTCAAACCATAGAAGAAGCTGTAGAACTAACCAATACCTTGACTGATGAATTAGTCCGTACCCGAGAAGAGGATCAAAGAAGGAGCCTAACCCAGAAATTGACTCAATAATTTCGTTCTGGAAATTCTAACCGTGGAAGAAATGTAGGTTCTACCTCTGCACCCTACTGTAAGCATTGCAAAAGAAAGCATTCAGGAAGATGCTCCATATACTGTAACTTTTGCAAAATATCAGGACACAAGGAAGAAAATTGCTGGAAGAAAGCTAACAGCCGGGTATGTTACAATTGCGGAGAACAAGGTCATATCAAGCCTAATTGTCCGAAATTAGCTCCAGCCACAGACAACAAGAATGCTAAAAATGTTAGAGCATTTGTTCTGACTGCAGAAGAAGCCAAGATGATCCCTGATGTCATAGCTGGTACGTTTTTAGTTAATGATATTTTTGCTAAGGTATTATTTGACTCTGGTGCAAACCAAAGTTTTATCAATACTTCATTTTGCAAAATTCTAAATCAGTCATTAACTAAACTACCACAAGAATGTCTAGTAGAGACAACCAATGGAGAAACTATTAGGATTTATGAAATATTGCAAGGAGCAAGTATAGAAATTTTAAATCAGAAATTTATAGCAAATTTATATCCCATGAATCTGGCAGGATTTGATGTTGTTTTAGGGATGGATTGGTTAATAGCCAATAAAGCTAGTATCTTATGTGATCAAAAGTTAATTCAAGTAAATTCACAAAAAGGTAAAATGATCACAATTAAAGGAGATAAACCTTCTAGGTCTACTAAATTTATCTCTGTGATGAAAACTGCAAGTTATATAAGAAAAGGTTCTATAGTGTATTTGATTTCTATAATCACTAACACTAAAGGAAAGGATTTAAAAGATATTCCAATAGTATCTCAGTTCTCAGATGTCTTTTCAGAAGAATTGCCAGGATTACCTCTGGATAGAGAAGTTGAATTCAGAATCCATTTGCTACCAAGAACAGCACCAATTGCCATAGCACCTTACCGTTTGGCACCTGCAGAAATGCAAGAATTAAAGAAACAATTAGATGAATTGTTGGAGAAAGGATTTATACAACCAAGTTCGTCACCATGGGGAGCGCCGATATTGTTTGTTAAAAAGAAGGACGGATCAATGCGTATGTGCATTGACTACTGTGAATTAAACAAAGTCACGATTAAGAATCGGTACCCGTTACCGAGAATCGATGATCTGTTTGATCAACTACAAGGAGCTCGATTTTTCTCTAAAATCGATTTAAGGTCAGATATCATCAATTAAAGGTACAGGAAGAGGACATTCCTAAAACCGCTTTTAGAACAAGGTATGACCATTATGAATTTACTGTCATGCCATTTGGTTTAACCAATGCCCCAGCTGCATTTATGGACATGATGAACCGAATATGTAAGCCATATTTGGATAAATTCATAATTGTATTTATAGATGATATTCTAATTTACTCTAAGAGTAAAGAGGATCATGCAAGACATTTGCACGCACTTTTGAGTTTACTACGAAAGGAAAAGCTTTATGCTAAATTTTCAAAGTGCGAATTTTGGTTAGAACAGGTACAATTCCTTGGACACCTAGTCAATCATGAAGGAATTCATATGGATCCCACAAAGATTGAAGCAATTACTAAATGGAAAATCCCTGAATCACCAACCGAGGTTAGAAGTTTCTTAGGATATAAGATTTATTCAAGATTTCTCTAGAATAGCCATTCCCTTAACTAAGTTAACCTGTAAATCTGTTAAGTTTGAATGGGGATTAAAACAAGAAGAAGCCTTTAGAATTCTTAAGCAAAGATTGACCCATACACCTATATTAGCATTACCAGAAGGAACTGAAGACTTTGTAGTCTATTGTGATGCTTCTAAACTAGGTTATGGATGTGTATTGATGCAACGACAAAATGTTATAGCTTATGCATCTAGACAACTTAAGAATCATGAAGAGAATTATTCAACCCATGATTTAGAATTAGGAGCTATAATTTTTGCTCTTAAGATTTGGAGACATTACCTTTCTGGTAGTAAGTTTACTGTATTCACCGATCATAAGAGTCTAAGTTATGTCTTCAAGCAAAAAGAGTTGAATATGAGGCAAAGACGCTGGATGGAATTTCTTAGTGACTATGACTGTGATATCCAGTATCATGAAGGAAAAGCAAATGTAGTGGCAGATGCTTTAAGTCGAAAGTATCATGAAAAGCCAAAAATGGTACGTTCTCTTAAATTAAAATTGCAAGTAGATTTAAATGATCAAATAAGAGAAGCACAAGAATCAGTAATCAAGGATGATTCTGAAAAATTAAAAGGTATGTTGAAAGAATTAAAACAAGGAACAGATGGAATTTGGAGATTCCATGAAAATAGAACGTGGATACCTAAATTAGGAAACCTACGTCATCGTATATTAGAAGAAGCCCATAAGTCTAAGTATACGATGCATCCAGGAAGAGATAAAATGTACCAGGATTTAAGGAAAAATTTCTAGTGGATAGGAATGAAGAAAGACATAGCAGTTTATGTTTCTAAATGTTTAACTTGTTCACAAGTTAAAGCTGAACATCAGAAACCCTCAGGTTTATTACAGCAATTAGAAATGCCAGTTTGGAATTGGGAATTAATAACAATGGATTTTGTTACTAAATTACCCAAAACAAGAAAAGGAAATGATACAATCTGGGTGATTGTAGATAGACTAACCAAGTCAGCTCATTTTCTACCAAAGAAGGAAACAATTAGTATGGAACAATTATCTAAATTGTATGTAAATGAAATTGTTTCTTTACATGGTATTCCTTTATCAATTGTTTCTGATAGATATAGCCGCTTTACATCTCATTTTTTGTCAAGTTTCCAAAAGGCAATGGGAACCAAGTTAAAGCTAAGTACGGCCTATCATCCACAAACAGATGGACAAAGCGAAAGGACAATTCAGACAATGGAGGATATGCTTAGAGCTTGTGTAATTGATTTTGGAGGTAATTGGGACGATCACTTACCTTTAATAGAATTTTCTTATAATATTAGCTATCACACAAATATCAATGCTGCACCATTCGAAGCACTTTATGGACGAAAGTGTCGAACCCCAGTCTGTTGGGCAGAAATTGAGGAAAAGCAACTATTTGGACCTGAGATAGTGCAGGAAACAACCGACAAGATAATTCAAGTCAAGGAACGACTGAAAGCAGCACGTGATCGACAAAAGAGTTATGCCAATAACCGACGCAAGCCATTGGAATTTCAAGTAGGAGATAAAGTATTGTTGAAAGTCTCTCCTTGGAAAGTAGTAGTAAGATTCATCAAAAGAGGAAAACTAAATCCCAGGTATATTGGACCTTTTGAGATTATTAGAAGAATAGGACATGTAGCCTATCAGCTACAACTACCAGAGAAAATGACAGGAATACATGATGTGTTTCATGTATCTAATCTCAAAAAGTGTTTAGCAGATGAATCATTGATAGTGCCTCTTAAGGATATAGAGGTAAATGAACAACTCAAGTTTGTAGAAAGACCTCTACAAATTGAAGACAGGAAAGTCAAGAATCTCAAGCATAAAAGACTAGTTCTAATTAAAGTGAAGTGGGACTCCAAAAGAGGACCAGAGTACACATGGGAGCTGGAATCTGTCTGAAATGCAAAAGAAATACCCGGATTTGTTCCAGTAGATCTCGAGGACGAGTTCTAAACCAAGGTGGGGAGAATGTAACAACTCTCGGTAAAACCAACACTCTTATAATATTTCCGACACTCTATTATATATTAAAATAACCTTATATGTCTTATATTACACCCCGTATGTGAAAACCGAGCCCGAAATAGGTTATAACATATAAAATAAATTAAAAACAATAAAAGTTAAGCTGAGGCGGGCCGCGTAGACCCACCCCATGCTTTTACGCGGGCGGTATCAGGGTCTAAACCTGATATCGTTGAAACCTTTAGTTCAAGCGGGCCGCGTAAGAGTTCTAGATAGTTAACGTGGGCCGCGAGAGATCATGAAACGCGGAGACATCCGGTGCTGACACGTGTCGACATAGTGTCGGGTCTACTTGGTGACTGGGCTAAGCTATAGTGTTGACCAGGGTTGACGCGGGCCGCGTAACCCTGGCCTGTGCTTTACGCGGGCCGCGTGGAGACCAGAATCCAGCACTATATAAGAAGGCCCTCAGGTTTCGTTTTCCGTCGCTCACATTTCAATTCTAAATCTCAATTTCTGTAGAAGAGGCATTATAGTCGGGTACTATACCCCTAATTAGCAAGGTTCTGCTCCGTTGTAAGTATTATAACCCCAGTTTCGTAATAGTTACGCTGCCCGATTGATTTAGGGTTCCGTAACAACTGTCTTGGTTCTGCCCGACGTAGTTGTTGGAATACCGTCTCGGGGAGGGTATCATTAATATTTTCAAAGGGTAATGATACTAACCAATGTACATTTGTATAAATTATAGATTATATCCAGGAAACCCTTACAAGAAGTCTAAGATAGCAATGTGAGTAATCCTTCTTTTTGTGTAAACCTTTTTGTGGGTTTATCCTCTTTTTATTAATATTTTTGGAATGTTTTACAAAACCTTAATTGTTTTACAATGTGATTAATCGGTGATTGAGTCTTTGTAGTCCTTCAATTACTGTCAGTATTATGGGGTTTTGTATACAAAATTTATTACTACTTGCGAGTAGTAAGTCGGGAACGACGGTACATTACCATTGGACAACGAGTTAGCCAATGGGTAATTTGACCATAGCCATAGATCCGGTCGAGTGGCAAGTACTGAATGAGTAATTGTGTAGAAATAAACAATGTGATCACTCTCAATATTGTGTTAATTACTAAAATGTTTCTTGATTAAACTGGGATTCACTCACCAGTATTTTCCGCTGACAAAATATTTTTAAAACATGTTTCAGGTAACACAATGTGAAAGCCAACTGGGAAAAAGCCAGCTCGAGAGCACTGACGGCTTTTAAAATAAGTGGCTATAAAAGTTATCTAAGAAACGATGTTTTAAATTAAATAAAATAGGGTTTGTCCCTATAAATGTACTGTAATAAGAAACTTGGGTTTTCCCATGAATTGATTAATATCAAATATGGTGGTTTTACTCTGATAAACATTTCCTAACTACGGTCCTGATGTAAATTCCGCTGCGAGATTAAATAACTGATACCACCACTACTGAGTTCACGTCCTCCCATTCCCGGGACAGATAAGGGATCGGGGGTTGTGACACTACGAGCCTCAGGGCATTCACACATCTCGAAAACAGACTCGAGCTTCTCGAACCAGTGGAGGTGGCCTACAGCTCCTTCAGTGCCGTTGAAAGTAGTAGGTCGGCAATCCATAAAGGTTTTGAAAGTACACACAGGAGTCTGAGCGTGTTGACCTGTCGTGTGTGTAAAACAAAATTAAGCACAAGTGTTGGTTTACGAGAGTAGGATCTAAAGATCCTAGAGTAAGTTGTGATGGCAGGTTATACCTTCTGCCTGGGCAGTTGCGAGTGCTGCAGTAACTTGTTCAGTGATCAAAGCCGCCAACTGGGCTTGAGTTAGGTTAACGCGTCCACTCATGATCTTCATATCAAAGGAAACATAAGTGAGAGAGGTTCGCGAAAGTGCGATGACAGAAGAGAGTAAGCACACATGTGTTTTCAAACAATAGTTGTTACGTTCATCTATGCATACCATAAGTAAAGTTCTATGTAACTAGCAAGTAGGCAATATAAACATAAACCATATCACCTATAGTGTTGAGCCTTGCACGTGGAGTGAAGCGTCGCTGTGGATCGTTGAGCACTGTACGGGTTATAGTCTGGTTTTACCAAAAAGCTTTTCCCCTTTTCAAAACCAAGTTCACTATAACCAATGGCTCTGATACCAATCTGTCACACCCCCAAAATCCACATGCGGGGTATCTCCGCATGGAGGCGTGACCGACCAGGATCAAGCCACCAATCATATTGAACATTGTAAGTAATAAATAAAATTCAATCCAACAATACGAAAGGTGTTCAAACAAAACATAGTTAAGTGTTTAGCGGAAGCATAAATGTGAAAACCCAACATAAGTATTAAGTTCGAAATGTTATAATGTTTTTAACATGGCACCCACTGTCTATGTCCCACAACGACCGCGCCTCCCTGTGCAAGCTCCATGAGTACATATCGACCTGCAAGGCATGTAACAACGAGTCAATAACAAAGTTGAGCGAGTTCATAGTTGATTGTTCAGTTATTGAGTTCGTTTCAGAAACCGTAAGTTTGTCTCAGAGTCGTGTGTTGCCCAGTATCCTTGTTTCCCAAACCTTTACGATATTTAGTGGGGGCTTCCCATGTTGTATATTACTAGACTAATTATATCTATAGGTGTCCTTCCCAATCCGAGGACAGTGGTAAGTATGAGATTACGTAGGTTTTAGGTAAGTGCCCTTCCCAATCCGAGGACAGTGGTACGTAGGTTTTACGTAGGTTTAGTACTGGTGTCCTTCCCCATCTGAGGACAGTGGTACATAGGTTTTACGTAGGTTTTAACACTGGTGTCCTTCCCAAACCGAGGACAGTAGTAAGTAGTCTAGTAGTGATTTAAGTACGAGTAGTCGTTCAATCCCATTCCCAACCCACCGGGAATCCCATGCCTTGGAAAGAGTGTGAACTCACCTCGGTTTGCTCGGTAAGATTATTACTCGCTCACAAATAATTCAATCAAAGCCTACAGTATGCATGTACACACAATCAGTTGATAATCATGTAATTCAAGTAACAGTCATGATCATAACATGTATTCGAGCAACAGTTATCACATAGCATTAAGCAGTTATACAGGCTTAAGCAACCATGCTTCATATTCGACAACACACATCTAACATAGTTAACCCTTGACAAACTTATTGAGTTACTGTGCAGTTTATCCACTTTACGAGACCCCTTGTTTCGTCGTGTTTCCTTAGCGACGAAACCCCTTTGTTTCGTCGTGCATCCCTTCGGCGAAGCTCCCGTGTTTCGTCGTAAACCCCATCGATGAAACTCTCCGGATTCATCGACATGTGTTTCGTCGACAAGCAAGTGTTACGTCAAATTAACAGTTACTCGCACCCAGAAACCCTAATTGCAATGTAACAGTTAATCGTCATCAACAGTCCTAACCGCAGATCATATCTTGCCAGAACATTGATACGTACCAACACTATAACACATAATTAACAAATGATACCATCAGAATATAAGCAGTGGACATAAGCGAATAAAATCACAATTATCAGATCTAGTTTCATAGGTGTTATGACAGAACATCAAACCCTAACAATCAACCAATTCATCAACAAGCAATCAAATCTCGACCTACGAAACCGTCATAACCATCTACTCATTTATACCCTTCTAGATCATCAATCATCAACACAAGCCATGAAATCATATTTATCAACCAGTGTTCAATGAAAATCAACGGATCCTATCAAAGTAGCATGCAACCTAGAATGATGTAAAGTTGAATCAGACAATTTTATTTATGCACTAACCTGTTACTAGGTGATCCAACAAGAATTCGTGAGGAAGGATGGTGAGAGATGATGGTTGCCGTCGTACAGAGGGGAACTCTAGGGTTTAAAACTGATCACTCAGACTTTTACATAACCCTACCTCGTTAAATATGTATTTGTAACGCGTTGGGCCCTTACTGGGCTTCGGGGAAACTTGGGTCGGCGAAACATTTGTTTCATCGAGGTGTGTGTGACGAAACACACCCCTGGTTTCGTCGAGATGGTTAACGGCGAAACTCATGTTTCGTCGAGGTTGTTCAGGGTGAAACATTTTAAAATTTCAACTTCTCCACAGGTTAACGAGTTACCAGTTTAAATCACTAAACATATAACTTAATAATCACAATACGATTTAACACATTACAAACGTGTATGGTTACAAAACAACCAAGTCGTGTAAACAAACAACTTAACAATTAACGTGCAATTAATGCGAAGATGGAATCTTGGAATCTCGAGTTATCACATAACGCGTGTGCATTGTGTAAATTATAGATAATCACCAGGAAACCTTAGAAGAAATCTAAGACAGCAATGTGAGTAATCTCCTTTTTGTAAACTGTTTTTACAAAACCTTAAATGTTTTACAATGGGATTAAGCAATGATCAAGTCTTTGTAGTTCTTCAATTACTACCGGTATGTTGGGGTTTTGTATACAAAATGTGAAAAAGAAGGATGGATCGTTCCGAATGTGCATCGATTACAGAGAACTTAACAAGCTTAAAATTAAGAACCGCTACCCGCTACCCTGAATCGACGACTTATTTGATCAACTCCAAGGCGCTACGTGTTTCTCAAAGATCGATCTACGTTCTGGTTATCATCATTTGCGTATACAAAAGCAGGACATCCCGAAAACCACTTTCCGTACTCGTTATG
>JARYGA010008496.1:0-101659 GCA_030545235.1 Helianthus tuberosus
ATTTGAACTGTAACGGACATTCCAAAACTTGATCGTAAGTTAAAAACACCCTAATTATCCTTTACGTAGCTTAGAATTAGGCTTTGAGAGGTTCGGTGTGCTAAAACAAACTTTATGCTCATTCAGGGACTAAAAGCGTCAAAAAGTGCATAAGTTTGCATTTTCGCGCATAACTTACGTTCTGAATACATCCGGAAATCCTAAAATTTATGTAAGCATTAAAATATTTTTTTTTAGTGTTTGGGATAAGAAAAATCCATTCGTTGCGCAATTTGGATCGTTTTTCGCGCTTCTGCGCATTTCGTCGTAATTAAGCTAATATCGCGATCGTACGACCAAACGAACCGAAATCCGGCTTATTTTTGAGCATGTTTCATGTCCACAATATTTAGGCATCATTTTAGGGCCTTAAAGTTTGCTTAACGGGCCTTAGAAGTGTCGGAATGAGCTTAAAACACATCAGGGACTGAAATTGTCATTTCTTCAAAGTTGTTTGCTGATCAGAGTGCCCAGGCGGGCCGCATAGCTTATGATGGAACCTTACGCGGGCCATGTGGCCCTCCCAGATATGCAGAATCTTTTTAAACAGCTGTTTACAGCTGTTATACTCATGTATTCCACTTGCAAATGGTTTCTAGCAAACAAGGGGCTTAATCTAGGGGCTCCAATGGTTTTATAAAACTATGGGCTCGAGGTGTACGGCTGTGATTGAATCTCAGATAACGAGGAACGATATTAACGGTTCTACTACATCTATAAATACCCCCCATGTCTTGCTCAAAACCCACAATTTGAATCTGATTTATGCTCTCTAAGTTGAAGTATATGCTTCATACCTGAGAGAAAAATCGGATCAAATCTTGCGGGGACCCTCTGTAAGTATTCTTTCGTTCTTTTCATTCGTTTTTAGCGTTAAAGTCAAACTGCGTTTGACTTTTTGCATTGACCAGTTTATGGTCAATGCGAAGTTCGTTTGAACTTCATAACGTGAGCGTAATCACGATGGTTATAGTCCCTAGTGACTATACCTACTGATTACCACGTTATCTAGGCTTAGTGATACCAAACCTGTTTTTAAACCTCGGTAAACATGTTTTGACATGTTTAGCTCGTCACTTTTAGATTTGTTCTTTTCTAGGGTCGTAAAGGTAAGCGATCTAATCAATCGCTTATACTTTCGAACCCGACCCATTTGGTCGATCATTAGGATCCGACCAAACACTTTAGGTGACCATAGTTGTATAGGGAATAACCTTCCGAGGTTATACCTTATGGTCACATCGTTTAAGTAGTTGTATGATAAGTAGTTTATATGCCTTAGGTAAATTACCAAAATATCCTTTTTGCGCATAAATTCATTTTAAGTTGCTCAGAAGTCCTAAGATAACCACTGAGCAAAGTTGGAAGATCACAGAATCAAACGGCACCTAATATAGGTAAATACATTAATAAACGGACCTATTCGGAGGATCGGGTAGCATGAGGGTTCGTAAACCAAATGAGTGTAAGAACTCATGTGATATGGTTAAACAAGCCTACATACTAAAACGGAACCTATCCTAAGTGCTTTTGACCCGTTACGACCCGTTTAGGTAGCTTATGCTACTTTAACGCGTTGTTCGCGTAAATGCTTCATACACGTAAAACAACAAAACGTGGCGGAAACATCGGGGAGTGTTGTAACAGAATCATTGTTTCACAACCATGGATTAAAACAATTTTGTTTTATTGAATTAAATGTATTACATTACATTGGAATTAGAAACAAAACATGAACAAATAGACTTCCATTGTTATTAAGTCACTAAGGCCTCGTCCATTCCTATGTGAGCGTACACAAATATCATCATCAAACATCATCAACTATGGTACCTGAAACACATGTGAAAATACCTCAGCCTAAAAATGCTGGCGAGTACATAGGTTTTATGTGAGTGTCAGATTCATGGCTCATTTTACATGTTGCAATACTTATTTAAAAACCTTGTTTTGAAAAGTATAATATTGCGACATAATTAACCAACTCAAATCAAGTTGGTTATAATTTGCAAAATCTCGTAGCCATGATTCTTAACTCCAAAACAATTGTTTTATTAAATCAAATTGTAAAATATCTCCTAAAAACTCGTATGGTTTATATTATTCAGAAAACATCCTTGTGTGACATTGTTTCGAAATCGTTTACCCAAGTGATATAGATAACGCAACGATATATAATGTCACACAAGGATGTTTTCTCAGACCCCTAGTAACTATACCTAGACTTGTTACAATGTGCAAACGGACATAGGTAAAACCATTGTAACATATTTTACTTATTAATAATTAAATACCGCTAAGCAAAAATTATTAGACGGGACGAAATTTCCTAAAGTAGGGGAGACTGTGACACCTGTACCTCTGCGACCATCAAACAAATACCAAACCAATGAAATATTGTATTTCATACTTGGGATTTGTATAAATATGTGTATCTTTTGCACATATCAATTCTTGTTAGATTTCAAGCTTTAAATCGCTTTCTGGAAGGTTATACGCGCACTGATGCGTAAATATAACCAGTTTAACGCAATGAACACTCCAGAATAGTGAAATAGGCTTAACATACCTTAAATAACCTTTACATAACTTAGAAATAAGTTTTGGAGGGTTTGGTGTGGCGAAATCAAGTTTATTCGCTTACAGGGACTAATTTCGACAAACTGTGAAAGTGTGCTGATTTGTACTGTAACGAACATTCCGGAACATGACCATAAGTTAAAAATACCCTAAATATGCTTTACATAGCTTATAAATAGGCTTTGAGGGGTTCGGTGGGCTAAAATAAACTTTTTGGTCATTCAGGGACTAAAAGCGTCAAAAAGTTCATAAGTTTGCATTTTTGCGCATATCTTACGTTCTGAATACATCCGGACATCCAAAACTTAATGTAATCATTAAAATATTTTATTTTAGTGATTGGCATGATAAAATTCCATTTGTCGCGTAATTTGGATCATTTTTCGCATTCGTTCGTGTTTCGCCGTAATTAACCGAACAACGCAACCGTACGACCAAATGAACCGACATCCAAGATATTTTTAAGCATGTTTCATGTTCCCTATACTTTAACTTCATTTTAGAGCCTTGAAATGGGATTAACGGGGCTTAAACGTGTCAAAAATGCATCAAAAACCATGTTTTGCACATTCAGGGACGAAAATTGACAATCTGGCATAGTTATGTTAGGAAGGGACCAAAATAAAAAAATATAAATTCCAGCTTGTTCCAGCTGTTCCCCTCATTTTCACATGGTTTCGATCTCATCCGTACACATGTGCCCATGGTTTTGTGAAACCATGGGAGCCCTTAGTTTCATTAAAACTATGTGAAAATGAGGGGAACAGCTGGAACAAGCTGGAATTTAGATTTTTCATTTTGGTCCCTTCCTAAGATAACTATAGCAGATTGTCAATTTTGGTCCCTGAATGTGCAAAACATGGTTTTTGATGCATTTTTGACACGTTTAAACCCCGTTAATCCCATTTCAAGGCTCTAAAATGAAGTTAAAGTATAGGGAACATGAAACATGGTCAAAAATATCTTGGATGTCAGTTCGTTTGGTCATACGGTTGCGTTGTTCGGTTAATTACGACGAAACACGAACGAATGCGAAAAACGATCCAAATTACGCGACGAATGGAATTTTATCATGCCAATCACTAAAATAAAATATTTTAATGATTACATAAAGTTTTGGATGTCCGGATGTATTCAGAACGTAAGATATGCGCGAAAATGCAAACTTATGCACTTTTTGATGATTTTAGTCCCTGAATGACCAAAAAGTTTATTTTTGCGCACCGAATACCTCAAAGCCTATTTATAAGCTATGTAAAGGATATTTAGGGCATGTTTAACTTATGATCAAGTTCCTGAATGTTCGTTACATTACAAATCGGCATACTTTCGCAGTTTGTCGAAATTAGTCCCTGTAAGCGAATAAACTTGATTTCGCCACACCAAACCCTCCAAAACTTATTTCTAAGTTATGTAAAGGTTATTTAATATATGTTAAGCCTATTTCACTATTCCGGAGTGTTCGTTGCATTAAACTGGTTATATTTCTAAGTTATGTAAAGGTTATTTTAGTCCCTAAAGGTTATTTAAGATATGTTAAGCCTATTTCACTAAAGCTTGAAATCGAACAAGAATTGATATGTGCAAAAGATACACATATTTATACAAATCCCAAGTATGAAATACAATATTTCATTGGTTTGGTATTTGTTTAATGGTCACAGAGGCACATGTGTCACACCTGTGATGAGTGTGACTAGACTATCTTAGGGTCCTTTTAATTAGATTGACAAATGATCTCTTTAATTACACCACCAAGGAGTCTTTTCAGCTATATCATCACATGGTATTCCTAACAAGATTTTTGGATCAATCTGTTTAACTAGACCACTCAAGGGGTCTAATTATGGAATAGTACATTATAATCCAAGGGTCTTTACTATTACGTAGAAGCCCATTAAGGATTTAAGGTAATACCTTTGGATATCCTACTATGAATCCCTAATACGAAGATATGGAAGATTCTACGAGGATTTGGATAACAAAAACTTGGATCACACAAAAATATAAAAGGGAACACATAAGCACATAATCACATATTTGTTTAATTTGACCTTTAATTTGTTATCTTTGGACACGGATATTTAAAGCACACCAGGAATCCAATCCTTGGATTTCATTTGGCACTTTAATCATTTTCAAGAATCTATCTATGAAGATAGGATGATCTTCTGAAAATTCGGTTTGTTTTCAAAGAAACGTAATATTCGAATTAAGGTACACAACAATTTTAGGATTTACGGAAATACCCTTAGGTACCCTATTAAGGATTTATAGTGGTACTTTGGGTATTCGTCCAGAGTTGTAACTTGCGCCTTGTACTTCGTTTCTTTGGAAGAAACGGGTACTTAGGATTTTCATGGAAAACGCAAGAGATCATAAAATTGAATAATTTTGGGGGTAGTCTGTTCTTTAAGGAATACGATTCCCTGATTGTTGGTATTGTAGGGGATATGTTGTTTATACATGCAACCACATAAATATATTGCAATGTAAATAAAGGATTTATTTATAAACAACGATAACAACTGTTTCATGGACCTTGAAAACAAAAGAAAATAATACATAAGATGTGATTATTTCTAAATGGTGTTGTCCTCTAGTCGGTCTGATGCTCATCCCTGTGCTGGATTTGCATTAGCAAGCTTTGGGCAATTTCTTCGGAAATGACCCATCTCACCACAGTTGTAGCAAGAACCTGGTGGAAAACGAGCTTGAGCAGGATTGTTGTCAGGTTGATTGGGTGCAACTGTAGCTCGACAAACTCTTGCTGTATGACCTATAAGTCCACAAATTTGGCATTTGCAGCGCTTCACACTAGCAAGATGATGAAGGTTACATTGGTTGCACAAGGGTGCAGTTCCGTTATATGGCTTCCTAGCAGGGGATTGAGCTGGTTGGTTGGGGGCAGCTTGATCATTGTGAGCAACCACGGTGAAGTTCTGGGAAGCTTTTCGCTTCTTTGACTTCTTGGAGGATCTAGTCTGTTCAGCTTTGGGTTTTGATTCCTCGATTGGTTTCATATCACCTTTTCGGAAAAGTTTACCTTTCCTGATTTAACATTCAGTCAAGGTAGCAGATAGCTCAATGGCCTGCCTAATTGTAGCGGGGTTACTACCAGTCACAATGTCTTGTACTGGGTCAGGGAGGCCATCAATGTACTTTTCGATTGCCTTATCCAAAGGCTTAACCATATTCATGCATAACAGACTTAACTCCTCATAACGATCTGTGTAGGCTCGATGCTCACCGCCATCTTGCTTAAGATCGTCGAATTTCCTTTCCAAGGCCATGATCTCGTGATGAGGACAAAATTCCTTCATCATCAGAGCTCGAAGCTCTTCCCACGTTTGAGCCAGTGCCACATCGGCACCCCTATCTCTCATCACACCATTCCACCATGTCAAAGCTCGTTTCTCAAAGACATTAGATGCAAATTCTACCTTTCGCTCACTTGGGCATTGAACATGCCTGAAGGTGCTCTCTAGACTCTCGAACCATTGAAGAAGTGCAGTCGCTCCTTGAGACCTAGAAAACTTTGATGGCTTAGCCGAGTTGAATGTCTTGAAGTTGCAGGGGGTATTATTGTTGTTGAGAGCTTGGTTACATTGAGCAACGATGTTCGGGATTGCAGCAGTCATTTGCTGCGTAATGACAGCTGCTAGCTCTTCAATAGGTACCTGATTTTCGCATCGTGGAGGCATTCTAAAAAGGGGAAACAAGAGAGAAAACAAATGAAATGGCATTGGGCAAGAATAGGATGTTACAATTATCAACCAAAAATCATGGGTGACGGTCATTTGTTTGAACCACGAAGCAAACAAGCGACACACAAAGGCTGAATCAAAGTAAATAGGTCCTCATAATGTATCGGGAAGACATGCTCGCCTATAAGTGGACACTCACCCCAAGAGTTCCCAGGTAAGAGTGACTTGTCCGATATTGCGGATTTGTACGAACACTCTAGCCTTAGACATAAAGCTCAGGGTACAGGCACCCACCCTTCCAGTTTGCACGTGTTCACATTATGTAGCCCTAAACTTTGACGAGAATTTGAAAACTTTGAAGGTTCAAAACCTTACAATAAATCATCCTAGAACAGATGATTAGTTTTCAAAGCAGATTCGAATTTTGTGTTCTTGTTGTGGTTGTTGCCTAAAGATAGGCAACGGTATTGTTTTATGACTAAACGCAAGTAAACTCGCGTTAGGGTCCTAGGAAGGTTATAGTCTAGGTCAAAGCATTACTAATAACCTAATTCCCTATAACCATTTTCTCTGATACCAACTTGTAACGCCCATATTTCCTAATCCGAAAAGTAATATTCTCATACTATTATTTAACAAAATTCGGGCATGACCCGTTTGTATTATGAACAATTTCCCTGTATGACCAACATGTAAAAACTTAAATACGACACAGCGGAAAATATGAGCCCAAAAATTTCGTTCTTAAAAAGTCATATTAACTACATGAAGACCCAATTACAAATTGTAATTCATTCATTAGAAAGGATTCACAATGTTCATTATATCAAGGCTTCATGGCCTATTTAAAACAAACTATGTGACCTTTCTTTCTCGTACAACCCTTGCTCTCAACTCGATCTATGTCTGCTTCACTTCGCTAGCGGTAGAGAAGACCCGTACGATACCTGAGGACACCACATACAACTTAACCATTAGACTTTAATACATCGCACAAAATCAAACTATGTAATAAAAGTTCATAAATCATTCCATGAAGTAACTTGGAATTGTCCTAGCGTATATCTTAAATATCCTTAATCCAAATCCTTTTTCAGTTCTTCATGAACCCAACAATCTCATACCTACATTACATTCAAAACTCAAAGCACATCATTAGTAATCGTAAGTACTCTGACGCCTTGATAACGTTCATACGTATATATTTGGCATCATATATTCATACACACATGCATTCACACTTACGCGCCTAGTATCATATACGCTTATATGCAAACGTACCTTCATACATGTCTACGACCCTATCTACGCACAAACAATCATTTACGAATTTATATACACTAGCTAATGCTTACCACTTCATACACGTACGCTTATGCCGAAACAACATATTCACAACTTAGCATAATATAGGCGATAAACAAACGACCTACGTGCCTTCTAAATTCCTAAACATATTTACTTAAACAATTTCTTACACTAATACGAAAACAAATCCATTCTTTGACTAACCGACAACCCTTAACATCTCTTATATCCAAAACCAATCCTTAACATAAGTTATGAGACCTTGGAACACCATTTAGAAAAGTCCAATGTATAAAACAACAAAATCCAACAAATCGCCTGCAGCACGGTCCCTCGCGGGCCGCGTAAGCCTTGGCTTACTTCTTCGCTGGGCGCGACAGCTCCACCGTAAGCTACGGTGGCTACCGTAGCTTACAGTGGCCATAAAATCCTTATGGTGAGATGCTACTGCCTTACGGTGACCAAAAAGACTTCAGAACCTACTGTAGCTTACGGTGGCTACCGTAAGCTACGGTAGTGCCCAGCTCAAAACTCATTTTAATTACTAAAACTAGCATATCTTGACCAATTTACATCCGAAACACTTGAGGCTTGCTTCTAATTATCCGTAAAACGTTTCCCTTGCATAAATGACTAAAAACCCTTACCCGGGGGTCCTAACCATAAAGAATTACGTTACATTACACGACTTATACACATAAATTCGACCCGTTTGAACTTACCAATTTTCTTTCGGCTTAAATAACAACTTTCAACCTAATAAAGCATTATTAGCTTAATGCTCCTGATTAATACATGCACTTTCATGATATTTCATAAACATACGTATTAAATTTATTGAACCTACTAAAAGGTGAATCGAAATTCACTTACCTTGAGCGTCCGTTCTCGCTTTCACTTCCTTGTCTCCTCTTGACTTGTTAGCTTTCTTCGCTTGATTCCTTGCTAACGCGATGCATATCCTTTCATTCCATTTTATTACAACATTGTTAGTATACATGATCATTCATCTTATCAGTCATTTCGTTCCTATGTTTCATTGACTTTTATTGGGCAAATACTAACATACATATGGCATAGATCTATTATCACATCATTCATAACATAACCAATTCAACTTACCGTCATGTACGTCATATAATAATCTAGCAAATATTCACATGATCTCCTTATTCTCACAATAGTGTTAGGAAGTCTAACCTTATTATTCATACATTGTTGACTTTCTAAAAAGTCAACTGTCAATCATACACACTTCCAATCCGGTAAACATATAACAACTTAGTCACATTACTTTCATTAACCAATCATTCACTAACATGTATAGCTCAATTCACTGAAAATAGGCTGTTTTGTGACGGCCGTTTACTGTACTTACGAGCTTGCAAAAATTACAATCTTTTTATGTGACGTGCCCCTCGGAGGATTTATCCTTGTGTTAAATTTTTAGAGTCTAACTCTCTACAAAAAATTTATAAAAATTCATCTACTAAGCTGCAATCAGATTCGTCACTTCTGACTGCAGCTTACGGAAAAATTCATTTAAAATTCCTCGTTTACCCGATTGACGAAATTCCAATTAGAGATTTTTGGAATCACCTGAAGCTACCTATAGAAAACATTTGAGATCATAACTTAATTCCTAAATTCAGTTATGACATTCGTAATGAGCTGCAAATTCTGCCAGAAAATGCAGCTTGAACCTTCGATAGGGAAAAATTCATAAAACGATCATTGTTCGTCGAAAAAATGCAATTCCAGTTGGGTTTGAAAGCTTTTTCCTGGGAGTTCATCACAAACTCAATAAACATCAGTTTTTGACAAGATTTGACCCAGTTAAAGCCAATTACATTCGGCTGTAACTTTCTGGACAGATTTAGTTATCACCAAATCTTTTCTAAATATCTCTCATTCTAACTTCACCTAGACATTTCATCATACACCTTGTGTGCGCACTACCATCTAAGCCTAATGTACAAGTAATTTAAGCATATTCTTCTCATAAATCCTTTCATTCAAGCAAGATCACATTATCATCTACATCATGTTACTATCAAAACCTAGCACATAACATATGCATCAACATAATCAAAATCATCAATATACACATGTTCATCATAATCATTATCATACTCATAAACATGGGTTTCATTCTAAATCACTAGGATAACTAAAATTTAACCAATATTCAACTTAAAAATGATAACATTAGCAAGCTTTCATCCTAATTTATAACACATCTTCATAAGGTGAAGCTATACTAAAAATCTTTCAATTGACCTAAAATCAAACATGATTTCTGTTCTAAACAGTAGTTCTAACATCTAACATACACAAATCATATCAAAACTCATGATTGGGATGAAACCCATTTCTTACAATTCATCAAATCACGAAATTGGACTTACCACTTCAATGAACAAGGTTTGATGTTCGAAAATAAGGGTTCATGCATTTGGTTTTCCTTGAATTTCCTACTCAATTGGATGGATTTGGTGAAACTAGGGTTTCACCCTTGTCTCCTGCTTTGTACGATCGACCAGACACACACACCTTGTGTGTGTGTGTTTTGATTTTTTTATTCTTTTAACTCTTTCATTTTACTTTTATACACATTGAACCCTCCTACTTTGAATATGTGTTTAATTTAAGCATTTTACATAACTTAACTACCATTTTATCACAATTCATTAACTAAGTTTAGTTTTTCTTTTATTTTCACTTATTTTCATATTAAACATTTTTGGGGTGTTACAAGTCTACCCCCCTTAAAAGAGGTTTCGTCCCCGAAACCTTTCTCATTCCAACAAGACCAATTCTATTCTTACTTTTTCATTTATTCATTCACGATGCTTACTACATCATAAATGCATTAGGGATCTTGACAAAAGTTTCATTCGTGCATAAACATATTTGTACGCATTGTCCCTACGTTCTTAAACTAAGTAAATTACTTTCATAATCACATATAAGTCAGAATCTGATCCAGAGCTCTTACTAGTGTCGTTTTCACTTTATAATGCTAGTTCCTAGCATACATCATCACTAGCTGTTCTTTCATTGAAATTTAGTCCAACTGTATACTGCTGGTCGTACAAGCCTATGTTTACGGCTTGTTTCTATCCTTTTGATTAAGCATAACATATTCATACATTTGCTAATAAAAATAATTTGATTATTTCATTCCACTCACGTATCATATACGATATAATTCATTATTGTAACCATGAGCAAACCCCATCATCCCATTACTAACGTTCTTCTAACTACTTTCTTATTCATATAAGGGCTTAGCATATCATTATATGCATACTATAAACATTTAATGACTTAGTAGTATTAAAACAAAACTACCCTCTTCCTAATTACTTTTTCATACTTAATACGAGTATATAGCATCATTCTACAGTACGGGAGACTGTGATACGTGAGTGGAATGAAATAATCGAATTCATTATACCTATATTTTATGTATAGGATTTTGGTCTGATATATACTACTTAGATAATTACAGTATACCTATCTTAAAACCCCAAAACTAATTTTATTTTTAAGCTTTACCTAAGACTTTGGCATACTTTAGGGTTTTAGTAATTTATTTGTATATAGAACAGATAATTTATTAGCCCTAAATTTGGTAATAGAATTCTTGCAATTAGGTGCATATAGTGTACTCATGTATTTTTTACAATTTTGGGTTTTAATAAACTCGCGTTAGGGTCCTAGGTTGACTAAAACCATCCCATTTCAAGAACAATAAAGTCTTACACTCATTTGGTTTACAAACCCTCATGCTACGCGATCCTCCGAATAGGTCCGTTTATTAATGTAGTTACCTATATTAGGTGTCGTTTGATTCCGTGATCTTCTAGCTTTGCTCGGTGGTTATCTTAGGACTTCTGAGCAATCTCAAGTGAGTACATAGACCCCTCTTTTACTGTTTTCAAACTGTTTTGGGGTGGAACACATGTGCTGTCACACCCCGACCACGTGGAACATACAAAACGTGGCGGAAACATCGGGGAGTGTTGTAACAGAATTAATGTTTCATAACCATGGAAATTTAAGTTTCGTTTTATTGATTAAAAGTGTTACAATGTCTATACAAACATGAAAATACAACATAATTAACTAGTCTGCATCTTTTATTGTCACTAAGGCCCATGTCCGCCTAAGTGTATCTTGATCATCTTATGCAACAGCTCCTGAAAAACACATGTGAAAATATGGTACGTCAGCATAAAAATGCCGGTGAGATACATAGGTTTTGTGAAAATAGGTTTCATGACTTATGTTTAAGAAAATGTTTAGTCATGAACCTTGTTATTTGCTTAGTTTTGTAAATCATTTGAGAAACAATGAGTTCAGACGATATGTATAGATAATTGTAAGGTTAAATGAATAACCATGTAAAATGAGTTTGTATAAGATAAGTTGTTTGTAAAACAATGTCTTATGAAAAGTATGTTATTTGCATAAAATGTTCTATGTCTCAAACTGAAATGATTCAAATAATGCTACGACATGTAATACCATACAAACACTTATATATAGGAAGTACCAGCGGCGTATCCACCATGCTTGTATCATATTACACCCGCATCATTACTTAATCACTTAATCAAACCAAACCAACAATGTAAATTGTCCATGTATAAATGAATTTGTCAAATGTGTTGAATAATATGTCAAAATGCATGATCAATGTAAATCATGTAATGTGTAACCTAAATGATATGTATGGCTAGTGAAAACGCATCAACTAAACCATAGGTGAAATGCACAAGAACATAGTATTGAAGTAAAACTGTGTTTAAATCAACGTTATGTTTTGTGTAAATGCATGATCAAGGTCAATCATGTTAAAATGTCTATGTCTAATGTCTATGTCAAAATGTCCTGTATGGCTAGCGAAATGTGTCAACTAAACCATATGCACAAGAACATAGTATTGAAGTAAAACTGTGTTTAAATCAACGTTATGTTTTGTGTAAATGCATGATCAAGGTCAATCATGTTAAAATGTCTATGTCTAATGTCTATGTCAAAATGTCCTGTATGGCTAGCGAAATGTGTCAACTAAACCATATGCACAAGAACATAGTATTGAAGTAAAACTTAGTTTAAATCAACATTATGTCTTATGAAAATGCATGATCAAGGTCAATCATGTTAAAATGTCTAATGTCTATGTCAAAATGTCCTGTATGGCTAGCGAAATGTGTCAACTAAACCATATGCACAAGAACATAGTATTGAAGTAAAACTTAGTTTAAATCAACATTATGTCTTGTGAAAATGCATGATCAAGGTCAATCATGTTAAAATGTCTACATGCATGCTATACTGAATATGTACATTTATGTGGTGTTGTTCCAATGCATACATCCAAGCCTGGCGACTGTGGTGATAAACCCTTTAAACAAATTAAAGGTCTATCTGTCTTAATAACAACGAATTCGGTCATTCCTTTCATCCCCTTTCCCTGGGACGTCCGGAACGGGAGTTGTCAATTCCTATGGTACCACTACCTACTAACGAACGGCGTAGCTAATGTTAATGAATGTATTGTCCCATTTAACAAACCAAATGTCATACCAAAATGTAAGCATGTGATGAAATGAATCTGTACTAAGTATGCAACAAATGAACATACATAGCATGTGATGTGATGTGATGTAAAACAATGTACTAAGTATGAACTAAATGAACATACATAGCATAAAATGTCATGTAAAACGATGTACTATAATGTACTAACAAACATAGTAGGTATATGATATGAAAACAGGAAAGCATGAAAGTAACAAGTAGGCACATGTGTTCCACCCCAAAACAGTTTGGAAAACAGTAAAAGAGGGGTCTATGTACTCACTTGAGAATGCTCAGTAGTCCTTGAGTAACAACCAAACAATGCTAGAGATCACGGAAATCAAACGGCACCTAATATAGGTAACTATGTTAAGTAACCGGACCTAAATCGGAAGATTGGGTAGCATTAGGGTTTGTAAACCAAATGAGTGTAGGAACTCATATGATATGGTTTAACAAAGCCTACATACTAAATGAAACTTAACCTAAGTCTTATCGACCCATTACGACCCGTTTAGGAAGCTTATGCTACTTTAACGCGTCGTTCGCGTAAAACGCGTTCGGAACGCCTAACCAGCCCTATGACAAGTGTTATATGCCTAAACATGTTACATAATCAGTTATGTGTCAAAAGTTTAGGTTACATATGCTAAATTACCAATTATACATGAAAAGGGTATTCTGGTAATTTACCTAAGGCATATAAACTACCTATCATACAACTACTTAAACGATGTGACCATAGGGTATAACCTCGGAAGGTTATTCCCTACCTACTATGGTCACCTAATGTATTTGGTCCGATCCTAATGATCGACCAAATGGGTCGAGTTCGAAGGTATAGGCGATTTATTAGATCGCCTACCCTACGACTCTAGACAACGTGGTAATCAGTGGGCATAGTCCCAAGGGACTATGACCAACGTGATTACACTCACGTTGCGAAGTTCAAACGAACTTCGCATTGACCATTACTGGTCAACGCTAAAAGTCAAACAAAGTTTGACTTTCTGACTCGAAAAGCAGTAAAATAAGGAAAAGAACGAAAGAATACTTACCCAGGGTCCCCGAATGCTAATCCCGATTCGAGAATCTCAGGTATGAAACAATGGTTTCAACTTAGAGTTTCTAAAATCAGAATTCTAGTGCATTTGAAGTAATGGGGGGTGGGGTATTTATAGTATTCGGTCCACCGTTGAGATCGTTTCTTGGAAAAGGGGAAACGATCATGGCCGTACATGTGTTGGAAGGTTGTGGTGACTAAAATTCCATCCATATCACATGACTAGACAAAAGAAAACATGTGGTGGAGGATTAAATGGCTGCAACTTGTGATTAGAAACATTTAATCTGGTCAGAAGGTGGGAAGCGGCCCGCTTTAGGATCAGCCAAACACAATGCGGGCCGCCTGAGCATGTCAGATCAGAAACAACTTTCAAAAATGACAGTTTAGGTCCCTGCACGTGTTTAAGGCCATTTCTGACACTTCTAAGGCCCGTAAAGCCAAATTTAAGGCCCTAAAATGTTGCCTAAACATTGTGGACATGAAACATGCTCAGAAATATATCGGGTGATGGTTCGTTTGGTCGTACGAACGCGATGTTCGCTTAATTACGACGGAATGCGCATAAGCGCGAAAAACGATCCAAACGACGCAACGAATGGATTTTTCTTAAGGCGAACACTAAAATATAATGTAGTCATGCTTACATAAATTTTTGGATGTCCGGATGTATTCAGAACGTAAGTTATGCGCGAAAATGCAAACTTGTGCACTTTTTGACACTTTTAGTCCCTGAATGACCCAAAAGTTTATTTTAGCACACCGAACCCCTCAAAGCCTATTTCTAAGCTATGTGAAGGATATTTATGGTATGTTTAACTTATGGTCATGCTCCGGAAGGTCTGTTACAGTTCAAATTGGCATACTTTCGCAGTTTGTCAACTTTAGTCCCTGTAAGCGATTTAACTTGATTTTGCCATTCCAAAGCCTTCAAAACTTATTTCTAAGTTAAGTAAAGGTTATTTAAGGTATGTTAAGCCTATTTCACTTTTACGGAGTGTTTGTTGCATTAAACTGGTTATATTTACGCATCAGTGCGCGTATAACCTTCCAGAAAGCGATTTAGAGTTTGGAATTGAACGAGAATTGATATGTGCAAATGATACACATATTTTTACAAATACCAAGTATGAAATATAATATTTCATTAGTTTGGTATTTGTTTGATGGCCGTGAAGGAACAGGTGTTACAGTCTCCCCTACTTTAGGAAATTTCGTCCCGAAATTTATTTAGAGGAAACTTGTGAGAGCTTGAAAATATGAAGTTGAAAAGATCAAACAACATTGGTTAGGGTTCTGAACTTCTAGTAACCTTTAATAACATCATGATTGCAATGTAAGAGGGATACTTATATACAAGTATATGAAGCGTCATTGGTGCGTCCACCGTACCTCCATTACATCGTTCTCATTTCGTTATTGTTGTCACTATCGGCTCTTACACATAATAAATCTTACTGGGTTTCTGTGCACTAAATTTCATAATTATGTACGCGTCCATAATTAGACAATTCCTTGCACAGTTCACACAGTCTATTTTATAATGCGTAGGGTAAAACCAAATGAACAATCCTGTGATGAGTGTGACTAGACCGCCATAGAGTCCCTTAGACTAAATCAATAAATGATCTAAATAGACTATCAAGGAGTCTGTCCAGCTACATCACTAGATGTCATTCTTTAACCAAATTGTGAATCAATCCTTTAGACTAGACCACTAAAAAGGGTCTGGAGTGGTACTATATAATCCAAGGGTCTTAACTATTACATAGAAGCCCATTAAGGATTTAAGGTAGTACCTTTGAATATCCTGCTACGAATCTCTCATATGAAGATATGAAAGATCCTGCGAGGATTTGGATAACGAATTATCCAGAGTATAAAAACACAAAAATACTTAAATGAAAACTCAAGATGCATAAACACATAGTCATATAACCACAAAGATTGTTTGTTAATTTGTCTTGTTACTTGCGTACATGCATTTAAAGCACACTAGGAATCCATTCAACGGATTTCATTTGGTACTTTAAACGTTAGCAAGAATCTAACTATAAAGATAGAAAGATTTTTTTTTTTGAAGAGAAAATTCGATTTCGATTATAAAGAACCGAAATGTTCGAATTAAGGTACATAAGGAATCCAATTAAGGACTCTGATTTGAATGATGATCATCCACAAGGATCTAAATGTGAAGATAAAAAGATCCCATATGGATTTTAGAAGTTGAAGATGTTTTGAAACCTTGCACTGTACGTGCTTAGATCAAAACATGATGTAAAAACGCTTATGAAGTTGAGATGCTAGATATGTCAAGGCGACATATGAAGCAGAATTTGAAGGTTAAGTAAATGTACGAGGAAGATATTTTTGAAAACTGTGCATGGGAAAAAATGTTTTTGAAACCTTATATAATATTTTGAAATCATAAAGGAGGTGTACTAGGTAAGTATATTTATAAAAAAAATGTTTTAAAATCATGCGAGATGAATTTTGAAATTTTGTATAAGGTTTTTTTTTTTTTTTTTGAAAATATGAATGATGCTTTTCGAAATCATGCACTTGATCAGAAAATGTATTGTGTTAATATTGTCTTCAGACTATATGAAATATTTTGAAATTAGAAAGGTTGGTTTTGATAACATGGCCAATGCTTTTGAAATAACATAGACAATGCATCTAGAAAAATTGTTTTCAAACTATATGAAATGTTTTGAGATCATGAAGATTGTTTTGAAATACTTGTACTGTGTATGTTGAAAAATCAAAACGTAATGGGTATGAGATTTGGAAATACCCTTAGTTATATAACCAAGGATTCAAAGGCACAGATGTGCAGAAGCATGATCACTCATAATGTCACTTTATTTTCTGTACTTTGTTTCTTAGAATGAAACGAGTACTTAAAATTTTCAATGGAATCATGAGCGATCATTTGAAAGAGAGAAACACAAGAGTAGTTTGTAAGGAACATAGTTCCTTAATGTAGGTATCATAGGAAAAGTCATACACACCTAGCAGGGGGTTGAGCTGGTTGATTGGGGACTGCTTTACCATTGTGAGCGACCATGGCGAAGTTCTGAGAAGCCTTTCGCTTCTTTGACTTCTTAGGGGATCGTTCATCCATGATCTTTGATTCCTCGATTGGTTTATTGGCTGATGGTGCTGTCACCTGACTAGGTCCTGCCTGTCTTGGTGATCCTGGTGTGGCTTCATCCTGGAGACGATACATGGCAGTAGCCAATTCAACAGCCTTCAGGACTACTTCGCCTATTCGTTGGGTAAATTTGGCAGTCTGCTTGGATATCTGGGCGTCATCATGATGAAGAGACATTCTTGAAGGAAAAGAAAGGCATAGGGAGAAACAGGTGAAAGGTTTTTGGACAATCAAAACAGAATGATAACGCATGAAAATTGCGATCATTTGTTTGTTACCTAAGGCAAACAAATGAGACGGTGACTAATCAAGGTAAACAGGTCTTATTAATGTATCACTGAAGACATGCTCGCCTATAAGTGAACACTCATCCCAAGAATTCCCAGGTAAGCACAACTGGTCTCGCGTCTGATGAGATGTATACGAAGTGCTTGCCTAGACAGAAAACCCAGAATACAGGCATTCACCCTTCCAGTTTGCACGTGTTCACATTATTTAAAACCCAAAAACCTTGACGAGATTTTGAAAATTCAAAGGGATTCAAAACCTTATAACTGAGGGTTCAAAACCTTGTAATCAATCATCCTAGAACAGATGATTAGTTTTCAAAGCGGTTTTGAAATTTATGTTCTTGTTGTGGTCGTCGCCTAAGGATAGGTGACGGTATTGTTTTATGACTAAACGCAAGTAAACTCGCGTTAGGGTCCTAAGAAGGTTATAGACTAGGTCAAAGCATTACTAATAACCTAATTCCCTATAACCATTGGCTCTGATACCATCTTTTCTGTCACACCCCGACCACGTGGAACATACAAAACGTGGCGGAAACATCGGGGAGTGTTGTAACAGAATTAATGTTTCATAACCATGGAAATTTAAGTTTCGTTTTATTGATTAAAAGTGTTACAATGTCTATACAAACATGAAAATACAACATAATTAACTAGTCTGCATCTTTTATTGTCACTAAGGCCCATGTCCGCCTAAGTGTATCTTGATCATCTTATGCAACAGCTCCTGAAAAACACATGTGAAAATATGGTACGTCAGCATAAAAATGCCGGTGAGATACATAGGTTTTGTGAAAATAGGTTTCATGACTTATGTTTAAGAAAATGTTTAGTCATGAACCTTGTTATTTGCTTAGTTTTGTAAATCATTTGAGAAACAATGAGTTCAGACGATATGTATAGATAATTGTAAGGTTAAATGAATAACCATGTAAAATGAGTTTGTATAAGATAAGTTGTTTGTAAAACAATGTCTTATGAAAAGTATGTTATTTGCATAAAATGTTCTATGTCTCAAACTGAAATGATTCAAATAATGCTACGACATGTAATACCATACAAACACTTATATATAGGAAGTACCAGCGGCGTATCCACCATGCTTGTATCATATTACACCCGCATCATTACTTAATCACTTAATCAAACCAAACCAACAATGTAAATTGTCCATGTATAAATGAATTTGTCAAATGTATTGAATAATATGTCAAAATGCATGATCAATGTAAATCATGTAATGTGTAACCTAAATGATATGTATGGCTAGTGAAAACGCATCAACTAAACCATAGGTGAAATGCACAAGAACATAGTATTGAAGTAAAACTGTGTTTAAATCAACGTTATGTTTTGTGTAAATGCATGATCAAGGTCAATCATGTTAAAATGTCTATGTCTAATGTCTATGTCAAAATGTCCTGTATGGCTAGCGAAATGTGTCAACTAAACCATATGCACAAGAACATAGTATTGAAGTAAAACTGTGTTTAAATCAACGTTATGTTTTGTGTAAATGCATGATCAAGGTCAATCATGTTAAAATGTCTATGTCTAATGTCTATGTCAAAATGTCCTGTATGGCTAGCGAAATGTGTCAACTAAACCATATGCACAAGAACATAGTATTGAAGTAAAACTTAGTTTAAATCAACATTATGTCTTATGAAAATGCATGATCAAGGTCAATCATGTTAAAATGTCTAATGTCTATGTCAAAATGTCCTGTATGGCTAGTGAAATGTGTCAACTAAACCATATGCACAAGAACATAGTATTGAAGTAAAACTTAGTTTAAATCAACATTATGTCTTGTGAAAATGCATGATCAAGGTCAATCATGTTAAAATGTCTACATGCATGCTATACTGAATATGTACATTTATGTGGTGTTGTTCCAATGCATACATCCAAGCCTGGCGACTGTGGTGATAAACCCTTTAAACAAATTAAAGGTCTATCTGTCTTAATAACAACGAATTCGGTCATTCCTTTCATCCCCTTTCCCTGGGACGTCCGGAACGGGAGTTGTCAATTCCTATGGTACCACTACCTACTAACGAACGGCGTAGCTAATGTTAATGAATGTATTGTCCCATTTAACAAACCAAATGTCATACCAAAATGTAAGCATGTGATGAAATGAATCTGTACTAAGTATGCAACAAATGAACATACATAGCATGTGATGTGATGTGATGTAAAACAATGTACTAAGTATGAACTAAATGAACATACATAGCATAAAATGTCATGTAAAACGATGTACTATAATGTACTAACAAACATAGTAGGTATATGATATGAAAACAGGAAAGCATGAAAGTAACAAGTAGGCACATGTGTTCCACCCCAAAACAGTTTGGAAAACAGTAAAAGAGGGGTCTATGTACTCACTTGAGAATGCTCAGTAGTCCTTGAGTAACAACCAAACAATGCTAGAGATCACGGAAATCAAACGGCACCTAATATAGGTAACTATGTTAAGTAACCGGACCTAAATCGGAAGATTGGGTAGCATTAGGGTTTGTAAACCAAATGAGTGTAGGAACTCATATGATATGGTTTAACAAAGCCTACATACTAAATGAAACTTAACCTAAGTCTTATCGACCCATTACGACCCGTTTAGGAAGCTTATGCTACTTTAACGCGTCGTTCGCGTAAAACGCGTTCGGAACGCCTAACCAGCCCTATGACAAGTGTTATATGCCTAAACATGTTACATAATCAGTTATGTGTCAAAAGTTTAGGTTACATATGCTAAATTACCAATTATACATGAAAAGGGTATTCTGGTAATTTACCTAAGGCATATAAACTACCTATCATACAACTACTTAAACGATGTGACCATAGGGTATAACCTCGGAAGGTTATTCCCTACCTACTATGGTCACCTAATGTATTTGGTCCGATCCTAATGATCGACCAAATGGGTCGAGTTCGAAGGTATAGGCGATTTATTAGATCGCCTACCCTACGACTCTAGACAACGTGGTAATCAGTGGGCATAGTCCCAAGGGACTATGACCAACGTGATTACACTCACGTTGCGAAGTTCAAACGAACTTCGCATTGACCATTACTGGTCAACGCTGAAAGTCAAACAAAGTTTGACTTTCTGACTCGAAAAGCAGTAAAATAAGGAAAAGAACGAAAGAATACTTACCCAGGGTCCCCGAATGCTAATCCCGATTCGAGAATCTCAGGTATGAAACAATGGTTTCAACTTAGAGTTTCTAAAATCAGAATTCTAGTGCATTTGAAGTAATGGGGGGTGGGGTATTTATAGTATTCGGTCCACCGTTGAGATCGTTTCTTGGAAAAAGGGAAACGATCATGGCCGTACATGTGTTGGAAGGTTGTGGTGACTAAAATTCCATCCATATCACATGACTAGACAAAAGAAAACATGTGGTGGAGGATTAAATGGCTGCAACTTGTGATTAGAAACATTTAATCTGGTCAGAAGGTGGGAAGCGGCCCGCTTTAGGATCAGCCAAACACAATGCGGGCCGCCTGAGCATGTCAGATCAGAAACAACTTTCAAAAATGACAGTTTAGGTCCCTGCACGTGTTTAAGGCCATTTCCGACACTTCTAAGGCCCGTAAAGCCAAATTTAAGGCCCTAAAATGTTGCCTAAACATTGTGGACATGAAACATGCTCAGAAATATATCGGGTGATGGTTCGTTTGGTCGTACGAACGCGATGTTCGCTTAATTACGACGGAATGCGCATAAGCGCGAAAAACGATCCAAACGACGCAACGAATGGATTTTTCTTAAGGCGAACACTAAAATATAATGTAGTCATGCTTACATAAATTTTTGGATGTCCGGATGTATTCAGAACGTAAGTTATGCGCGAAAATGCAAACTTGTGCACTTTTTGACACTTTTAGTCCCTGAATGACCCAAAAGTTTATTTTAGCACACCGAACCCCTCAAATCCTATTTCTAAGCTATGTGAAGGATATTTATGGTATGTTTAACTTATGGTCATGCTCCGGAAGGTCTGTTACAGTTCAAATTGGCATACTTTCGCAGTTTGTCAACTTTAGTCCCTGTAAGCGATTTAACTTGATTTTGCCATACCAAAGCCTTCAAAACTTATTTCTAAGTTAAGTAAAGGTTATTTAAGGTATGTTAAGCCTATTTCACTTTTCCGGAGTGTTTGTTGCATTAAACTGGTTATATTTACGCATCAGTGCGCGTATAACCTTCCAGAAAGCGATTTAGAGTTTGGAATTGAACGAGAATTGATATGTGCAAATGATACACATATTTTTACAAATCCCAAGTATGAAATATAATATTTCATTGGTTTGGTATTTGTTTGATGGCCGTGAAGGCACAGGTGTTACATGTGCCTACTTGTTACTTTCGTGCTTTCCTGTTTTCATACCATATACTTGCTATGTTTATTAGTACACTATTAGTACATGATTTCATTATGTTTTGCTATATACGTTTACTTGGCATATTAGCACATTGTTTTACTTTACATTTCTGCTATGTATGTTGACTGAGCATGCTAGCACATTGATTTACATGACTTTTCTGCTTTGTATGTTAACTTAGCATACTTAGTACATTGTTTTCATATAACATGTTTACATTTGGTGTGTTCCACCCCAAAACAGTTTGAAAACATTAAAAGAGGGGTCTATGTACTCACTTGAGATTGCTCAGAAGTCCTAAGATAACCACCGAGCAAAGCTAGAAGATCACGGAATCAAACGACACCTAATATAGGTAACTACATTAATAAACGGACCTATTCGGAGGATCGGGTTGCATGAGGGTTCGTAAATCAAATGAGTGTAAGAACTCATGTGATATGGTTAAACAAGCCTACATACTAAAACGGAACATATCCTAAGTGCTTTTGACCCGTTACGACCCGTTTAGGTAGCTTATGCAACTTTAACGCGTCGTTCGTGTAAAACGCGTTCAGACCGCCTAACTAGTCCTATGATAAGTAATATATGCCTTAACATGTCTAATATTGTTGCCTAATCAAGTTAGATGTCAAAATTTAGGTTACATATGCTTAAAATGAATTTATGCGCAAAAAGGGTATTTTGGTAATTTCCCTAAGGCATATAAACTACTTAAACGATGTGACCATAAGGTATAACCTCGGAAGGTTATTCCCTATACAACTACGGTCACCTAAAGTGTTTGGTCGGATCCTAATGATCGACCAAATGGGTCGGGTTCGAAAGTATAAGCGATTGATTAGATCGCTTACCTTTACGACCCTAGACAAGCACAAATCTAAAAGTGACGAGCTAAACATGTCAAAACATGTTTAACAAGGTTTAAAAACAGGTTTGGTATCAAGACAAAGGGTCTTGATACCCAGAAGTAGTTTGGTTACAAAATACGCAAGAATACGCATTTTGGCCGAAACTACGACTCGTCACTGAGCCTAGATAAAGTGGTAATCAGTAGGTATTTAGATCTTGACCTAGACTATAACCTTCCTAGGACCCTAACGCGAGTTTACTTGCATTTAGTCATAAAACAATACCCTTGCCTATCTTTAGGCACCAACCACAAAAAGAACACAAAATTCGAATCTGCTTTGAAAAATAATCATCTGTTCTAGGATGATTTATTATAAGGTTTCGAACCTTCAAAGTTTTCAAATTCTCCTCAAAGTTTAGGGCCACATAATGTGAACACGTGTAAACAAGAAGGGTGGGTGCCTGTACCCTGAGCTTTCTGTCTAAGGCTAGAGTGTTCGTACAAATCCGCAATATCGGACTAGTCACTCTTACTTGGGAACTCTTGGGGTGAGTATCCACTTATAGGCAAGCATGTCTTCGCAATACATTATGAGGACCTATTTACTTTGATTCAGCCTTTGTGTGTCATTTGTTTGCTTCGTGGTTCAAACAAATTACCATCACCCATGATTTTTGGTCGGTAATTGTAACATCCTATTCTTACCCAATGCCATTTCATTTGTTTTCTCTCTTGTTTCCCCTTTTTAGAATGCCTCCACGACGCGAAAATCAGGTACCTATTGAAGAACTGGCAGCTGTCATTACGCATCAAATGACTGCTGCAATCCCGAACATCGTTGCCCAATGTAACCAAGCTCTCAACAACAATAATGCCCCCTGCAACTTCAAGACGTTCAACTCGGCTAAGCCATCAATGTTTTCTGGGTCTCAAGGAGCGACTGCATTTCTGCAATGGTTCGAGAGTCTAGAGAGCACCTTCAGACATGTTCGATGCCCAAATGAGCGAAAGGTAGAATTCGCATCTAGTGTCTTTGAGAAACAAGCTTTGACATGGTGGAATGGTGTGATGAGAGATAGGGGTGCCGATGTGGCACTGGCTCAAACGTGGGAAGAGCTTCGTGCTCTGATGATGATGGAATTCTCTCCTCATCACGAGATCAGGGCCTTGGAAAGGGAATTCGATGATCTTAAGCAAGATAGCGGTGAGCAACGAGCCTACACGGATCGTTATGAGGAGTTAAGTCTGTTATGCCCGAATATGGTTACGCCTTTGGATAAGGCAATCGAAAAGTACATTGATGGCCTCCCTGACCCAGTACAAGACATTGTGACTGGTAGTAACCCCACTACGGTTAGGCAGGCCATTGAGCCATCTGCTACCTTGACTGAATCTCAAATCAGGAAAGGTAAACTTTTCCGAAAAGGTGATAAGAAACCAATCGAGGAATCAAAACCCAAAGATGAACAGACTGAATCTTCCAAGAAGTCAAGGAAGCGAAAAGCTTCCCAGAACTTCGCCATGGTTGCTCACAATGATCAAGCTGCCCCCAACCAACCAGCTCAACCCCCTGCTAGGAAGCCATACAACGGAACTGCACCCTTGTGCAACCAATGTAACCTTCATCATCATGCTAGTGTGAAGTGCCACAAATGCCAAATTTGTGGACTTATAGGTCATACAGCAAGAGTTTTCCGAGCTGTAGTTGCACCAAATCAAGCTGACAACATTCCTGCTTAAGCTCGTTTTCCACCAGGTTCTTGCTACAGCTGTGGCGAGATGGGTCATTTGCGAAGAAATTGCCCAAAACTTGCTAATGCAAATCCAGCACAGGAATGAGCATCTGACTGACTAGAAGACAACACCGTTTAGAAATAATCACGTCTTATGTATTATTTTCTTTTGTTGTCAAGGTCCATGAAATAGTTGTTATCGTTGTTTATAAATAAATCTTTTATTTACATTGCAATGTATTTATGTGGTTGCATGTATAAACAACATATCCCTTACAATATCGACAATCAGGGAATCGTATTCCTTGAAGAACAGACTACCCCCAAAATTCTTCCATTTTATGATCTCTTGCGTTTTCCACAAAAATCCTAAGTACCCGTTTCTTCCAAAGAAACGAAGTACAAGGCGCAAGTTACAACTCTGGACGAATACCCAAAGTACCACTATAAATCCTTAATAGGGTACCTAAGGGTATTTCCGTAAATCCTAAAATTTTTGTGTACCTTAATTCGAATATTACGTTTCTTTGAAAACAAAATCGAATTTTCAGAAGATCATCCTATCTTCATAGATAGATTCTTGAAAATGATTAAAGTGCCAAATGAAATCCACGGATTGGATTCATGGTGTGCTTTAAATATCCGTGTCCAAAGATAACAAATTAAAGGTCAAATTAAACAAATATGTGATTATGTGCTTATGTGTTCCCTTCTATGTTTTTGTGTGATCCAAGTTTTTGTTATCCAAATCCTCATAGAATCTTCCATATCTTCGTATAAGGGATTCATAGTAGGATATCCAAAGATACTACCTTAAATCCTTAATGGCCTTCTACGTAATAGTAAAAACCCTTGGATTATAATGTACTATTCCATAATTAGACCCCTTGAGTGGTCTAGTTAAACAGATTGATCCAAAAATCTGGTTAGGAATATCATGTGATGATATAGCTGAAAAGACTCCTGGGTGGTCTAATTAAAGAGATCATTTGTCGATCTAATTAAAAGGACCCTATGATAGTCTAGTCACACTCATCACAGGTTTGATTTTCTACCTCCTTCACATTACAAAACAAACTGTGCGGACTGTGCAAGGAATTACGTAATTATGGATGCATACATAATTGTGGAATTCAGTGCACAGAAACCACATCAAGTTTTGTCATGTGTCTAGAGTTGACTCAATTCATTTCCGTTTCTGAAGAATACCCATTGAGGAAAATGACTCATTCCGTTCATTTTCGTTTCTGAAAAATATCCATCGAGGGAAATGAATATTCTTGATTTTTCCTTCATTTCCGTTTCTGAAGAATACCCATTGAGGAAAATGACTCATTCCATTCATTTTCGTTTCTGAAGAATATCCATTGAGGGAAATGAATATTCTTGATTATTCGTTCATTTCCGTTTCTGAAGAATACCCATTGAGGAAAATGACTCATTCCGTTCATTTTCGTTTCTGAAGAATATCCATCGAGGGAAATGAATATTCTTTATTTTTCCTTCATTTCCGTTTCTGAAGAATACCCATTGAGGAAAATAACTCATTCCGTTCATTTTCATTTCTGAAGAATATCCATCGAGGGAAATGAATATTCTTGATTATTCGTTCATTTTCGTTTCTGAAGAATATCCATTGAGGAAAATGACTCATTCCGTTCATTTTCGTTTCTGAAGAATATCCATCGAGGGAAATGAATATTCTTGGTTATTCGTTCATTTTCGTTTCTGAAGAATACCCTTTGAGGAAAATGATTCATTCCGTTCATTTTCGTTTCTGAAGAATATCCATTGAGGGAAATGAATATTCTTGATTATTCATTCATTTTCGTTTCTGAAGAATACCCATTGAGGAAAATGACTCATTCCGTTCATTTTCGTTTATGAAGAATATCCATCGAGGGAAATGAATATTCTTGATTATTCGTTCATTTTCGTTTCTGAAGAATACCCATTGAGGAAAATGACTCTTTCCGTTCATTTTCGTTTTCTGAAGATTGTTCGTTGAGAGAAATGAAAGGATTATGCCTTGCATAATCTTTGATGGGTTATTCTACGCAAATAGATAAACACCCTAGATTCCATGCAAGGCAATTATTTAACACAGCGTCACAGACAGAGTGCTACGAATAAATTTCGGGACGAAATTTCCTAAAGTAGGGGAGACTGTGACACCTGTGCCTCTGCGACCATCAAACAAATACCAAATTAATGAAATATTGTATTTCATACTTGGGATTTGTATAAATATGTGTATCGTTTGTACATATCAATTCTTGTTCGATTTCGGGCTCTAAATCGCTTTCTGGAAGATTATACGCGATCTGATGCGTAAATATAATCAGTTTAATGCAAAAAACACTCCGGAACAGTGACATAGTCTGAACATACCTTAAATAACCTTTACATAACTTAGAAATAAGTTTTGGATGGTTAGGTGTGTCGAAATCAAGTTTATTCGCTTACAGGGACTAATTTCGACAAACTGTGAAAGTATGCCGATTCGTACTGTAACGAACATTCCGGAACTTGATCATAAGTTAAACATACCCTAAATATCCTTTACATAGCTTAGAAATAGGCTTTGAGGGGTTCGGTATGCTAAAATAAACTTATTTGATCAATAGAGACTAAAAGCGTCAAAAGTGCATAAGTTTGCATTTTCACGCATATCTTACGTCCTGAATATATCCGGACATCCAAAAATTTATGTAATCATTAAAATATTTTATTTTAGTGATTGGCATGATAAAATTCCATTCGTCGCGTAATTTGGATCGATTTTGCGTTCATTACGATTTCCGTCGTAATTAACCGAACAACGCAACCGTACGACCAAACGAACCGACATCCGAGATGTTTTTGAGCATATTTTAAGTTCCCTATACTTGAACTTTATTTTAGAGCCTTGAAATGGGGTTAACGGGGCTTAAAAATGCCAAAAATCAAAGTTTACAAGTGCATGGACCATTTATGAAATTTCTGACCAGATTCAATGAACCTAGTCCAATTTTGAAGTTTTGATGGTTTTAGCCCATGGTTTTGCAAACTATGGGCTGATATTTAATGGTTCATATAATACCATGGACTCATATTAGGGGCTCCCATGGTTTTAGAAAACAATGGCTGCATGTGTACGGTCCAGATTTAAGCTCGGGAATCGAGGAACGATCCTAACGGTCCTAGAAATCCTATATATACCCATGCCTTTTCATTGTTGCAACACACAAATCTGATCTATTTGCCTAAGTTGGGGCTTAGCACCTCATACCTGAGCAAGTTGGATCTAGATTTCCATTCTTGGACCCGTTGTAAGTCCTCTTTCGTTCTTTTACGCGTTTTTAGCATGAAAGTCAAATTTTGTTTGACTTTCTGCGTTGACCAGTTTATGGTCAACACGAACTTCGTTGAACTTCATAACGTGAGCATAATCATGATGGTTTTAGTCTCTTATGACTATACCTACTGATTACCACGTTATCTAGGCATAGTGGCGAGTCGTAGTTTCAGCCAAAATACGTATTCTTGCGTATTTTGTAACCAAACTACTTTTAGGTATCAAAACCGTTTGTTTTGATACCAAACCTGTTTTCTAACTTTGTTAAACATGTTTTAACATGTTTAGCTAGTCACTTTGGGTTTAGTGCTTATGTAGGGTCGTAAGGTAAGCGATTTAAACAATCGCTTATACTTTCGAACCCGACCCGTTTGGTCGATCATTAGGATCCGACCAAGCACATTAGGTGACTATAGTTGAATAGGGAATAACCTTCCGAGCTTATACCTTATGGCCACTTCGTTTAGTTAGTTGTATGATAGGTAGTTTATATGCCTTAGGAAAATTACCAAAATGCCCTTTTTACGCATAAATTCATTTTAAGCATATGTAACCTAAATTTTCACATCTAAACTGGTTAGGTAACATTATTAGACATGTTAAGGCATATAATACTTGTCATAGGACTAGTTAGGCGTTCCAAACGCGTTTTACGCGAACGACGCGTTAAAGTGGCGTAAGCTACCTTAACGAGTCGTAATGGGTCATAAGCACTTAGGATAGGTTTCATTTTAGAATGTAGGCTTTGTTAAACCATATTACATGAGTTCCTATACTCATTTGGTTTACAAAACCACATTTTATCTAATCCTCTGATTTAGGTCCGTTTATTAACTTAGTTACCTATATTAGGTGTCGTTTGACTTCCGTGATCCTTCTAGCGTTGCTTGGTGGTTATCTAAAGACTATTAAGCAATCTCAGGTGAGTACATAGACCCCTCTTTTACTGTTTTCCAAATGTTTTGGGGTGAAACACATGTGCCTAGTTGTTATTTTCGTGCTTTCCATGTTTTCATATCATATACTTGCTATGTTCATTAGTACACTATTAGTACATGATTTCATTATGTTTTGCTATGTATGTTCACTTAACATGCTAGCACAATTGTTTTACGTTTTGAACCATTTGTAATCGTTAGATGTATGTGAACCATTTGTAATCATTGGATGTATGTGAACCATTTGTAACCATTGGATGTATGTGAACCATTTGTAATCGTTGGATTTATGTGAACCGTTTGTAACCATTTGATTTATGTGAACCATTTGTAACTGTTTGAGCCATTGGGTTAGGGAAGTGATTAGGTAACGGGGCGGGTGTAATGTGTTAAAAGCATGGTGGATACGCCACTGGTACTTCCTATATATAAGTGCTTTTAACAGATTATATATCGTTGCGTTATCTAGATCACTTGGGTAAACGATTTTGAAACAATGTCACTCAATTATGTTTTCTGAATAATATAAACCATACGAGTCTTATTAACGAGTTTCTACGAGATGTTTTACGATCTGATTTAATAAAACAAAAATGTTTTGGAGTTAAGAATCATGACTACGAGATTTTGCAAATTATAACCAAATTGATTTGAGTTGGTTAATTATGTCACAATATTATACTTTTCAGAACAAGGTTTTTAAATAAGTATTGCATCATGTAAAACGAGCCATGAATCTGACCCTCATATAAAACCTATGTACTCGCCGGCATTTTTATGCTGACGTATTTTCACGTGTGTTTCAGGTACCATAGTTGATGATGTTTGATGATGATTTTTATGTATGCTCACATAGGAATGGACGAGACCTTAGTGACTTAATAACAATGAAAGTCTATTTGTTCTTGTTTTGTTTCTAATTCCAATGTAATGTAATACGTTTAATTTAATAAAACGAAACTGTTTAATCCATGGTTGAACACATGTGAAAATAGGTACGTCAGCATAAAAATGCCTGTGAGTTACATTGGTTTTGAGAAAATAGGATTCATGACTTAAGTTTAAGAAAATGTTTAATAAAAATTAGTCATGAATCTTGTTAAGTGTTTTCGTTTGTAAATCATTTGAAAAGCGATAAGAAATCAGATGATATGTATATTTAAAAGAGTAATGTGTGGTTAAATGAATAACCAAGTAAAATAAGTTTGTATAAAACAACTGTTTTGTAAAACAATATCTTGTGAAAAGTATGTTATTTGTGTAAAATGTATAAGTCCAAATTGAATGATTTTAAATAACGCTACGACATGTAATATAATATAAACACTTATATATAGGAAGTACCAGCGGCGTATCCACCATGCTTGTATCATACTACACACGTCCTGTTACTTAAGTCATTTAAACAAACCACCAATGTTTATGTTTAAACCAAATATCAAATGTTCTTATATAAACCAATGTTATAAGTTAAAGGTCAAATGTAATCAAGTAGTATGTAACAATTGTTATGTATAGTAAGTAATATATGATTTCCTAGACCAAAAGTAAAAATGTACAAAACAAAGTATTTTGAATATATCAAAAAGTTGTGTTTTGCAAAATAAATGCATGTTTTACTGATACAAACAATTATGCGGTAAGTTAAACGCATACATTCAAGCCTTGAGACAGACGGATAACCCTAATTAAAGGTTATCAAAAGAAATGTTTTCGGATTCAGTCATTCCTTTCATCCAAACAAACCTAGGATGTCAGGAACGGGATTTGTCAAGTCCTATGGTACCACTACTTACTACCGAGCGACGTAGCTAATGTTAATGAACGTATTTTAGTCCCGTTGTACAAACCAAATGTCATAGCAAATGTAAACATGTTATATGAAAACAATGTACTAAGTATGCTAAGTTAACATACAAAGCAGAAAAGTCATGTAAATCAATGTGCTAGCATGCTCAGTCAACATACATAGCAGAAATGTAAAGTAAAACAATGTGCTAATATGCCAAGTAAACGTATATAGCAAAACATGATGAAATCATGTACTAATAGTGTACTAATGAACATAGCAAGTATATGATATGAAAACAGGAAAGCACGAAAGTAACAAGTAGGAACATGTGTTCCACCCCAAAACAGTTTGAAAACAGTAAAAGAGGGGTCTATGTACTCACTTGAGATTGCTCAGAAGTCCTAAGATAACCACCGAGCAAAGCTAGAAGATCACGGAATCAAACGACACCTAATATAGGTAACTACATTAATAAACGGACCTATTCGGAGGATTGGGTAGCATGAGGGTTCGTAAACCAAATGAGTGTAAGAACTCATGTGATATGGTTAAACAAGCCTACATACTAAAACGGAACTTATCCTAAGTGCTTTTGACCCGTTACGACCCGTTTAGGTAGCTTATGCTACTTTAACGCGTCGTTCGTGTAAAACGCGTTCGGACCACCTAACTAGTCCTATGACAAGTAATATATGCCTTAACATGTCTAATATTGTTGCCTAATCAGTTTAGATGTCAAAATTTAGGTTACATATGCTTAAAATGAATTTATGCGCAAAAAGGGTATTTTGGTAATTTACCTAAGGCATATAAACTACTTATATCCTATACATGTACTTCACCTATCCTTAGGTGATCACCAAAACAAGAACCCAATTTTCTAAAACGATTTTTGAAAATCAATCTTCTGTTTTTAAATGATTTATTTGATTTTTAAGATGATTTTGAAATTTTAAATCATCCATTTTTGAATGATTCTTTTGGCCTTGTGCCTTCCAAATTTTCAAAATCTCATCAAAGTTTTGGGTTCTAAATAGTGTGAACACGTGCAAACTGGAAGGGTTAATGCCTATACCCTGGGTTTTCTGTCTAAGGCTAGAGTGTTCATACAAATCCACATAATCGGACCAGTTACTCTTACCTGGGAACTCTTGAGGTGAGTGTTCACTTATAGGCGAGCATGTCTTCGCTATGCATTATTTTTGACCCATTTACTTTGATTAGTCACTGTGTGTCGTTTGTTTTCTTTGTGATACGGACGAATGACCACCATCCTTGCTTTTGTTGATTTTGTTTCATTTCATTCTTTTCATATAATCATCTCACTCGTTTCCGCTCATGTTTCCTCTTTTTAGCATGCCTCCTCGACGTGAAAACCCGCTATCTAATGCCGAAATGGCAGATATCATGGCGCAGCATATGGCTACCGTACTCCCAAACATTATTGCTCAGGTGAACCAGGCCAACAACAATCAAAATGCTCCATGCAATTTCAAGAGTTTTAATTCGGCCAAACCACTCAAGTTTAGTGGTTCTGAAGGGGTAACTGGGCTCCTTCAATGGTTCGAGAGCATTGAGAGTACATTCCGTCACATTCTGTGTCCTGAAAATCGAAAGGTCGAGTTTGCATCAAGCGTGTTTCAGAAGAGGGCTCTCACATGGTGGAACGGGGTTATGAGAGACCGTGGTGCTGAGGTTGCTTTAGCACAAACATGGGCGGAACTTAGGGCACTTATAATGAGGGAGTTTTGTCCTCGTCATGAACTGCGAGCTTTAGAAAGGGAATTTGATTACCTGAAGCAGGATAGTGGCGAGCACCATGCGTATACTGATAGGTATGAGGAGTTGAGTTTGTTATGCCCAACAATGGTTACCCCACTCGAGAAGGCTATCGAGAGGTATATCGATGGCCTACCTGACTCCGTACAAGACATCGTTACTGGTAGTAACCCTACCACAGTTCGTCAGGCAATCGAGCAATCTGCGACATTGACTGAGTCGCAAGTTCGGAAGGGTAAGCTGCATAGAAAGGGGGACAAGGGTAAGAAGCAGGCGTCTGATAAAAGTGAAAGCAAGAAAGGTAAAAACAAGAAGGGTAAGGATTCTGGTTCTTCAAAGGGTTCTAGGAAGCGTAAGGCTTCCCAAAATTTCGCCGTTACTACACAAGCTGCACCAAATCAGTCTGCGCAACCACTAGCCAAGAAACCATATCTTGGCAATGCACCTTTGTACAACAGGTGTAATGGCCATCATCAGCCACACCTCCAGTGTCGTCAATGCACCAACTGTGGAAGACCTGGTCATCTTGCTGCCACCTGCTGCATTCCTGCAAATCAAAATCGGGCAGTTCAGAACCCGGCTCAACAAGTTGCTCAGCCTCTTGCTCAGCAACAAGGTCAAGCTGCACTACCTCACTACCCACCAGGTTCTTGTAATAACTGTGGGGATCTGACCCACTACCGTAATCAATGTCCAAGATTGGTGAATGCGAATCCAGCTCAGGCTTAGGCTCGAGGTCGAGTCTTCAACATGAATGCACAAGAGGCACAAGCAGACAATGAAGTGGTTAACGGTACGTTCTTTGTTAATAATCAACCCGCATTTGTTCTTTTTTATTCTGGTGCCGATAAGAGTTTTGTGTCTTTATCTTTTGAGCCATTGCTTCGCATGTCTAGAACAAAACTAGGTAAGCCTTTGACAGTAGAAGTTGCTAGTGGTGATCCCGTTGTTATTGATTATGTTCTTCACAATTGCCAATTGAACCTTAACAACCATCTTTTTCCTATTGACCTCACACCTATGCAACTGGGAAGCTTCGACATCATTGTGGGCATGGATTGGTAAGCCAAGCATCGCGCAGAGGTAGTTTGTTTTGAGAAGATCGTTCGTGTGCCGCTTTCGTCAGGTGAGATCCTACAGGTTCGTGGTGAGAAACCAGCTAGTAGTCTCAAGCTCATGTCTTGTTTTCAAGCTCGGAAGTATCTGCGAAAGAATTATGTGGCTTTCTTGGCACACATTACAGCAGATAAGGGCAAAAGTAAGTCTATTCAAGATATCCCTGTCATTCGGGATTATCCGGAGCTATTTCCTGAGGAGTTACCTGGATTACCCCCAGTGCGCCAAGTCGAGATCCGTATTGATCTGGTACCTGGTGCAAATCCTATTGCCAGATCTCCTTATCGTCTTGCACCGTCTGAGATGCAAGAGTTGTCTAAGCAGCTTCAGGAGCTTTCAGATAAAGGTTTTATCCATCCTAGCTTTTCACCTTGGGGTGCTCCCGTTCTTTTTGTCAAGAAGAAGGATGGATCTTTCAGAATGTGCATCGATTACCGTGAGCTTAACAAGCTTACCATCAAAAATCGATATCCCCTACCTCGCATTGATGATCTCTTTGATCAATTACAAGGTGCTTCTTATTTTTCGAAGATTGATCTACGTTCTGGGTATCATCAGCTTCGTGTGCATGAAGAAGATATTCCCAAGACAGCGTTCCGCGCTCATTATGGGCATTATGAGTTCACAGTTATGCCATTCGGGTTGACTAATGCCCCTGCTGTTTTCATGGACTTGATGAATAGGGTTTGCAAGCCTTATTTAGATAAGTTCATCATCGTTTTTATTGATGACATTTTGATATACTCTAAGACGCAAGCTGATCATGAGCAACATCTTCATCTTACTCTGGAAATCCTAAAGAAAGAGCAACTTTTCGCCAAGTTCTCCAAGTGTGAATTTTGGCTTAAGGAAGTTCAATTTTTGGGTCATATCATCAACGAACAAGGTATTCATGTAGATCCCTCCAAGATCAGTGCGATTAAGGATTGGGATACGCCTACTACTCCTACCGAAGTTCGTTCTTTTTTTGGTCTCGCGGGTTATTACCGCCGCTTCATCGAAAATTTCTCGAAGATTGCAGTTCCCCTAACTGCTCTAACTCAGAAGAACAAACCCTTTGATTGGGGAACCAAACAAGAAGAAGCGTTTCAGACCTTGAAGCAGAAGCTTTGTGATGCGCCTATTCTATCTTTGCGTGAGGGCAATGATGATTTTGTCGTGTATTATGATGCATCAAATTTGGGTCTTGGCTGTGTTCTCATGCAAAGGAACAAAGTCATAGCATATGCATCGAGGCAATTGAAGATACACGAGAAGAACTACACCACTCATGATCTTGAGTTAGGTGCAATTGTGTTCGCTCTCAAAATCTGGAGACACTATTTGTATGGTACAAAATGTGTGGTATTCACTGACCACAAGAGTCTTCAGCATATCTTTAATCAAAAAGAACTCAACATGAGGCAACGACGTTGGGTTGAACTTCTAAACGACTATGACTGCGAAATTCGCTACCATCCTGGTAAGGCGAATGTCGTGGCCGACACTTTGAGTCGTAAAGAACGTGTCAAGCTTCATTGTATTCGTGTTCAATCTAATATTCAAGCTTGATCTGATATTCAAGCCCGCATATCTCAGGCTCAACATGCTTGTGTTTCACAAGACTTGATGGTATGGAATTACCCTATCACATTAAGCCTGATCTTGAACTGAAGGACGATGGATCGTATTATTTCATGAACCGTTTATGGGTCCCAAGCCTAGATGATCTCCGCACTTTGCTTATGGATGAAGCTCATAAGTCTCGTTATTATATTCATCCTAGCTCAGATAAGATGTATAAGGATCTTTGTACTCGGTATTGGTGGCCTGGTATGAAGAAGGACATTGCTTTATATGTTTCAAAATGCCTTACTTGCCTTAAGGTTAAGGCTGAACATCAACATCCTTCTGGTTTATTGGAGCAACCAGAGATTCCAGTTTGGAAATGGGAAAACATCGCTATGGATCTTATTACCAAACTTCCACGCACTAAGAAAGGTCACGATGCCATCTGGGTAGTTGTTGATCATCTTACAAAGTCAGCGCATTTCCTACCGATCCATGAGGATCTATTTGCTGAAAATTTGGCTAAAATCTATGTGGATGAAATCGTATCTCGACATGGTATTCCCTAGAACATTATTTCGGACAGAGATGCTCGTTTCTCTTCTCGTTTTTGGAGAACCATGCAATCTGCTATGGGGACCCAACTTAATCTGAGCACAGCTTATCATCCACAAACAGATGGCCAAACTGAAAGAACAATCCAGACTTTGGAGGATATGCTTAGGGCTTGTGTGATTGATTTTGGTGGTAGTTGGGATTCACATCTTCCATTGATAGAATTCTCCTACAACAATAGTTATCACTCCAGCATCAACATGGCTCCTTTTGAGGCTCTCTATGGTCGAAAATGTCGTTCACCAGTCTGCGGGAATGTGATAGGTGAGGCTCAACTTACTGGACCTGACCTCATTCTAGAGACAACTGATAAGGTTAAGAAAGTTCGTGATAACCTCCAGACAGCTCGAAGCCGTCAAAAGAGTTACGCGGACCGACGACGCAAGCCCTTGGAATTTAAAGTTGGTGCTCGTGTATTACATAAGGTCTCACCTTGGAAAGGTGTGATCAGATTTGGAAAGACAGGAAAACTTGCACCTAGATATGTTAGACCATTCAAGATCGTCGAAAGAATCGGTAAGGTAGCCTAGAGACTTGAGTTGCCTCCTGAACTTGGTAACGTTCATCCAACCTTCCACGTGTCCAATCTCAAAAAGTGTCTAGCGGATGAGAACCTCCACATACCACTTGACGAAATTCGATGATAAAACACTGCATTTTGTTGAGAAACCTGTGGAAATTATGGATCGTGAAGTCAAATGGCTTAAACGCAAGCGCATTCCATTGGTCAAAGTTCGCTGGGAATGTAAACATGGACCAGAGTTTACTTGGGAAAGTGAAGATCAAATGAAAGCGAAATATCCGCATCTATTCTCACGAGTTTCCTCTAAATAAATTTCGGGAAGAAATTTCCACAAGTAGGGGAGACTGTGACATCTGTGCTTGTTATCATTGTAAACAGTTCATTTATCTATGAAATAAAGTTATTTAATCCCAATATTTGTTTGTTTATGTTTAATGTTTTTCATGTTTTGACTTTTATTCAATTTCAAACTCTATATCGCTTTCTGGAAAGTTATACGCAAACTGGTGCATAAACGTAATCAGTTTAACGCGAAAAATACTCCGGAACATCAACATATTCTTAACATACCTTAAATAACCTTTACATAACTTAGACATAAGTTTTGAAGGCTTTGGTATGGCAAAAATCAAGTCTATTCGCTTACAGAGACTAAATTCGACTAACTGTGAAAGTATGCCGATTTGAACTGTAACGGACATTCCAGAACTTGATCATAAGTTAAACACACCCTAAATAACCTTTACATAGCTTAGAAATAGGCTTTGAGTGGTTCGGTGTGCTAAAATAAACTTTATGCTCATTCAGGGACTAAAAGCGTCAAAAAGTGCATAAGTTTACATTTTCGCGCATAACTTACGTTCTGAATACATCCGGACATCCAAAAATTTATGTAAGCATTAAAATATATTTTTAGTGTTTGGAATAAGAAAAATCCATTCGTCGCGCAATTTGGATCGTTTTTCGCGCTTGTGCGCATTTCATCGTAATTAAGCGAATATCGCGATCGTACGACCAAACGAACCGACATCCGGCTTATTTTTTAGCATGTTTCATGTCCACAATGTTTAGGCATCATTTTAGGGCCTTAAAGTTTCCTTAACGGGCCTTAGAAGTGTCGGAATGAGCTTAAAACACATCAGGGACTGAAACTGTCATTTCTGCAAAGTTGTTTGCTGATCAGAGTGCCCAGGAGGGCCGCGTAGCTTATGATGGAACCTTACACGGGCCGTGTGGCCCTCCCAGATATGCAGAATCTATTTAAACAGCTGTTTATAGCTGTTATACTCATGTATTCCACTTGCAAATGGTTTCTAGCAAACAAGGGGCTTAATCTAGGGGCTCCAATGGTATTATAAAACTATAGGCTCGAGGTGTACGGCGGTGATTGAATCTTGGATAACGAGGAATGATCTTAACGGGTCTACTACATCTATAAATACCCCCCCCCCCCCCATGTCTTGCTCAAAACCCATAATTTGAATCTGATTTATGCTCTCTAAGTTGAAGTATATGCTTCATACCTGAGAGAAAAATCGGATCAAATCTTGCGGGGACCCTCTGTAAGTATTCTTTCGTTCTTTTCATTCATTTTTAGCGTTAAAGTCAAACTGTATTTGACTTTCTGCATTGACCAGTTTATGGTCAATGCGAAGTTCGTTTGAACTTCATAACGTGAGAGTAATCACGATGGTTATAGTCCCTAGTGACTATACCTACTGATTACCACGTTATCTAGGCTCAGTGACGAGTCGTAGTTTCGGCCAAAATGCATATTCTTGCGTATTTTGGGTATCAAGACCCTTTGTCTTGATACCAAACCTGTTTTTAAACCTTGTTAAACATGTTTTGACATGTTTAGCTCGTCACTTTTAGATTTGTGCTTGTCTAGGGTCGTAAAGGTAAGCGATCTAATCAATCGCTTATACTTTTGAACCCGACCCATTTGGTCGATCATTAGGATCCGACCAAACACTTTAGGTGACCATAGTTGTATAGGGAATAACCATCCGAGGTTATACCTTATGGTCACATCGTTTAAGTAGTTGTATGATAAGTAGTTTATATGCCTTAGGTAAATTACCAAAATACCATTTTTGCGCATAAATTCATTTTAAGCATATGTAACCTAAATTTTGACATCTAAACTGATTAGGAAACAATATTAGACATGTTAAGGCATATATTACTTGTCATAGGACTAGTTAGGCGGTCCAAACGCATTTTACGCGAACGACGCGTTAAAGTAGCATAAGCTACCTAAACGGGTCGTAACGGGTCACAAGCACTTAGGATAGGTTTCGTTTTAGTATGTAGGCTTGTTTAACTATATCACATGAGTTCTTACACTCATTTGGTTTACGAACCCTCATGCTACCCGATCCTCCGAATAGGTCCGTTTATTAATATAGTTACCTATATTAGGTGTCGTTTGATTCCGTGATCTTCTAGCTTTGCTCGGTGGTTATCTTAGGACTTCTGAGCAATCTCAAGTGAGTACATAGACCCCTCTTTTACTATTTTCAAACTGTTTTGGGGTGGAACACATGTGCCTACTTGTTACTTTCGTGCTTTCCTGTTTTCATACCATATACTTGCTATGTTCATTAGTACACTATTAGTACATGATTTCATTATGTTTTGCTATATACGTTTACTTGGCATATTAGCACATTGTTTTACTTTACATTTCTGCTATGTATGTTGACTGAGCATGCTAGCACATTGATTTACATGACTTTTCTACTTTGTATGTTAACTTAGTATACTTAGTACATTGTTTTCATATAACATGTTTAGATTTGGTATGACATTTGGTTTGTAAAACGGGACTAAAATATGTTCATTAACATTATCTACGCCGCTCGGCAGTAAGTAGTGGTACCATAGGACTTGACAAATCCCGTTCCCGACATCCTAGGTTTGTTTGGATGGAAGGAATGACTGAATTCCAAAAACATTTCTTTTGATAACCTTTACTTAGGGTTATCCGTCTGTCTCAAGGTTTGAATGTATGCATTTAACTTACCGCATAAGTGTTTGTATCAGTAAAACATGCATTTATTTTGCAAAACACAACTTTTTGATATATTCAAAATACTTTGTTTTGTACATTTTTACTTTTGGTCTAGGAAATCATATATTACTTACTATACGTAACAATTGTTACATACTACTTGATTACATTTGACCTTTAACTTATGACATTGGTTTATATAAGAACATTTGATATTTGGTTTAAACATAAACATTGGTGGTTTGTTTAAATGACTTAAGTAACGGGACGTGTGTAGTATGATACAAGCATGGTGGATACGCCGCTGGTACTTCCTATATATAAGTGCTTGTATTATATTACATATCGTAGCGTTACTTAAAATCATTCAATTTGGACTTATACATTTTACACAAATAACATACTTTTCACAAGACATTGTTTTACAAAACAGTTGTTTTATACAAACTTATTTTACTTGGTAATTCATTTAACCACACATTACTCTTTTAAATATACATATCATCTGATTTCTTATCGCTTTTCAAATGATTTACAAACGAAAACACTTAACAAGATTCATGACTAATATTTATTAAACATTTTCTTAAACTTAAGTCATGAATCCTATTTTCTCAAAACATATGTAACTCACAGGCATTTTTATGCTGACGTACCTATTTTCACATGTGTTTCAGGAGCTGTTGCTTAGGATGATCGTGACACTAGGGCGGACCTGTGCCTTAGAGAATTAAAATAAAGATAGAACTAGTTTAAATTATGTGATGTACTCTTTGGTTCTTGTTTAAGATAATGTATTCCACCTTTGGTTTATGAATAAAAATGTAATTTTAATTACCATGGTTGTGGAACAATAATTCTGTTACAACACTCCCCGACGTTTCCGCCATGATTTGATGTTTTACGTGGTCGGGGTGTGACAGAAGAGTTGGTATCAAGGTTATTCCCTATGCAACTATGGTCACCTAAAGTGCTTGGTCGGATCCTAATGATCGACCAAATGGGTCGAGTTCGAAAGTATAAGCGATTGATTAGATCGCTTACCTTTACGACCCTAGACAAGCACAAATCTAAAAGTGATGAGCTAAACATGTCAAAACATGTTTAACGAGGTTTAAAAACAGGTTTGGTAACAAGACAAAGGGTCTTGATACCCAAATGTAGTTTGGTTACAAAATACGCAAGAATACGCATTTTGGCTGAAACTACGACTCGTCACTGAGCCTAGATAACGTGGTAATCAGTAGGTATAGTCACTAGGGACTATAACCATCGTGATTACGCTCACGTTATGAAGTTCAAACGAACTTTGCATTGACCATAAATTGGTCAATGCAGAAAGTCAAACGCAGTTTGACTTTAACGCTAAAAACGAATGAAAAGAACGAAAGAATAGTTACAGAGGGTCCCCGCAAGATTTGATCCGATTTTTCTCTCTGGTGTGAAGCATATACTTCAACTTAGAGAGCATAAATCAGATTCAAATTGTGGGTTTTGAGCAAGACATGGGGGAGTATTTATAGATGTAGTAGAACCGTTAAGATCGTTCCTCGTTATCCGAGATTCAATCACAGCCGTACACCTCGAGCCCATAGTTTTATAAAACCATTGGAGCCCCTAGATTAAGCCCCTTGTTTGCTAGAAACCATTTGCAAGTGGAATACATGAGTATAACAGCTGTAAACAGCTGTTTAAACGGATTCTGCATATATGGGAGGGCCACACGGCCCGCGTAAGGTTCCATCATAAGCTACGCGGCCCGCCTGGGCACTCTGATCAGCAAACAACTTTGCAGAAATGACAGTTTCAGTCCCTGATGTGTTTTAAGCTCATTCCGACACTTCTAAGGCACGTTAAGAAAACTTTAAGGCCCTAAAATGATGCCTAAACATTGTGGACATGAAACATGCTCAAAAATAAGCCGGATGTCGGTTCCTTTGGTCGTACAAACGCGATAGTCGCTTAATTACGACGAAATGCGCACAAGCGCGAAAAACGATCCAAATTGCGCGACGAATGGATTTTTCTTATGCCAAACACTAAAAAAAATATTTTAATGCTTACATAAATTTTTGGATGTCCGGATGTATTCGGAACGTAATTTATGCGCGAAAATGCAAACTTATGCACTTTTGACGCTTTTAGTCCCTGAATGACCAAAAGTTTATTTTAGCACACCGAACCCCTCAAAGCCTATTTCTAAGTTATGTAAAGGATATTTAGGGTGTGTTTAACTTATGTTCAAGTTCTGGAATATCCGTTACAGTACAAATTGAAATACTTTCGCCGTTTGTCTAATTTAGTCCCTGTAAGCGAATAAACTTGATTTCAGCATACCAAACCATCTAAAACTTATTTCTAAGTTATGTAAAGGTTATTTAAGGTATGTTAAGCCTATGTCACTGTTCCGGAATGTTTGTTGCATTAAACTGGTTATATTTACGCATCAGGGCGCGTATAACCCTCCAAAAAGCGATTTAGAGCCCGAAATCGAACAAGAATTTATATGTGCAAACGATACACATATTTATACAAATCCAAAGTATGAAATACAATATTTCATTGGTTTGGTATTTGTTTGATGGTTGAAGTGACACGTAAATATAACCAGTTTAATGCAACAAACACTCCGGAACAGTGACATAGGCTTAATATACCTTAAATAACCTTTACATAACGTAGAAATAAGTTTTAGAAGGTTTGGTATGATGAAATCAAGTCTATTCGCTTACAGGGACTAAATTCGACAAACGACAAAAGTATGCCGATTTGTACTGTAACGGACATTCCGGAACTTGATCGTAAGTTAAACACACCCTAAATATCCTTTACATAGCTTAGAAATAGGTTTTGAGAGGTTCAGTGTGCTACAATAAACTTTTGGTCATTCAGGTACTAAAAGCGTCAAAAAGTGCATAAGTTTGCATTTTCGCGCATAACTTACGTTCTGAATACATCCGGACATCCAAAAATTTATGTAAGCATTAAAATATTTTATTTTAGTGTTTGGCATGAGAAAAATCCATTCGTCGCGCAATTTGGATCGTTTTTTGCGCTTGTGCGCATTTCTTCGTAATTAAGCAAATATCGTGATCGTACGCCAAACGAACCGACATCCGGCTTATTTTTGAGCATGTTTCATGTCCATAATGTTTAGGCATCAATTTAGGACCTTAAATTTTGCTTGACGGGCCTTAGAAGTGTCGGAATGAGCTTAAAACACATCAGGGACTGAAACTGTCATTTCTACAAAGTTGTTTGCTGATCAGAGTGCCCAGGCGGGCCGCGTAGCTTATGATGGAACCTTACGCGGGCCGTGTAGCCCTCCCAGATATGCAGAATCTGTTTAAACAGCTGTTTACAACTGTTATACTCATGTATTCCACTTGCAAATGGTTTCTAGCAAACAAGGGGCTTAATCTAGGGCTCCAATGGTTTTATAAAACTATGGGCTCGAGGTGTATGGCTGTGATTGAATCTCGGATAATGAGGAACAATCTTAACGGTTCTACTACATCTATAAATACCCCCCATGTCTTGCTCAAAACCCACAATTTGAATCTGATTTATGCTCCCTAAGTTGAAGTATATGCTTCATACCTGAGAGAAAAATCGGATCAAATCTTGCGGGGACCCTCTGTAAGTATTCTTTCGTTCTTTTCATTCGTTTTGAGCGTTAAAGCAAACTGCGCTTGACTTTCTACATTGACCAATTTATGGTCAATGCAAAGTTCGTTTGAACTTCATAACGTGAGCGTAATCATGATGGTTATAGTCCCTAGTGACTATACCTACTGATTACCACATTATCTAGGCTCTGTGACGAGTCGTAGTTTCGGCCAAAATGCGTATTCTTGCGTATTTTGTAACCAAACTACTTTTGGGTATCAATACCCTTTGTCTTGATACCAAACTTGTTTTTAAATCTCGTTAAACATGTTTTGACATGTTTAGCTCGTCACTTTTAGATTTGTGCTTGTCTAGGGTCGTAAAGGTAAGCGATCTAATCAATCGCTTATACTTTCGAACCCGACCCATTTGGTCGATCATTAGGATCCGACCAAACACTTTAGGTGACCATAGTTGTATAGGGAATAACCATCCGGGGTTATACCTTATGGTCACATCGTTTAAGTAGTTGTATGACAAGTAGTTTATATGCCTTAGGTAAATTACCAAAATACCTTTTTTGCGCATAAATTCATTTTAAGCATATGTAACCTAAATTTTAACATCTAAACTGATTAGGCAACAATATTAGACATGTTAAGGCATATATTACTTGTCATAGGACATGTAGGCGGTCCGAACGCGTTTTATGCGAACGACGCGTTAAAGTAGCATAAGCTACCTAAACGGGTCGTAACGGGTCAAAAGCACTTATGATAGGTTCCGTTTTAGTATGTAGGCTTGTTTAACCATATCACATGAGTTCTTACACTCATTTGGTTTACGAACCCTCATACTACCCGATCCTCCGAATAGGTCCGTTTATTAATGTAGTTACCTATATTAGGTGCCGTTTGATTCCGTGATCTTCTAGATTTGCTCGGTGGTTATCTTAGGACTTCTGAGCAATCTCAAGTGAGTACATAGACCCCTCTTTTACTGTTTTCAAACTGTTTTGGGGTGGAACACATGTGCCTACTTGTTACTTTTGTGCTTTCCTGTTTTCATACCATATACTTGCTATGTTCATTAGTACACTATTAGTACATGATTTCATTATGTTTTGCTATATACGTTTACTTGGCATATTAGCACATTGTTTTACTTTACATTTCTGCTATGTATGTTGACTGAGCATGCTAGCACATTGACTTACATGACTTTTCTGCTTTGTATGTTAACTTAGCATACTTAGTACATTGTTTTGATATAACATGTTTACATTTGGTACGACATTTGGTTTGTACAACGGGGCTAAAATATGTTCATTAACATTATCTACGCCACTCGGTAGTAAGTAGTGGTACCATAGGACTTGACAAATCCCGTTCCTGACATCCTAGGTTTGTTTGGATGAAAGGAATGACTGAATCCGAAAACATTTCTTTTGATAACCTTTACTTAGGGTTATCCGTCTGTCTCAAGGCTTGAATGTATGCGTTTTGATCCCAATATTTGTTTGTTTATGTTTGATGTTTTTCATGTTTTGACTTTTATTCAATTTCAAACTCTATATCGCTTTCTGGAAAGTTATACGCAAACTGGTGCATAAACGTAATCAGTTTAATGCGACAAATACTTCAGAACATCAACATATTCTTAACATACCTTAAATAACCTTTACATAACTTAGACATAAGTTTTGAAGGCTTTGGTATGGCAAAAATCAAGTCTATTCGCTTACAGGGACTAAATTCGACAAACTACCAAAGTATGCCAATTTGAACTGTAACGGACATTCCAGAACTTTATCGTAAGTTAAACACACCCTAAATATCCTTTACATAGCTTAGAAATAGGCTTTGAGAGGTTCGGTGTGCTAATGCAAACTTATGCACTTTTTGACGCTTTTAGTCGTGACACCTGTGTCACTTCAACCATCAAACAAATACCAAACCAATGAAATATTGTATTTCATACTTGGGATTTGTATAAATATGTGTATCATTTGCACATATCAATTCTTGCTCGATTTCGGGCTCTAAATCGCTTTTTGGAGGGTTATACGTGCCCTGATGCGTAAATATAACCAGTTTAATGCAACAAACACTCTGTAACAGTGACATAGGCTTAACATACCTTAAATAACCTTTACATAACTTTGAAATAATTTTTAGAAGGTTTGGTATGCTGAAATCAAGTTTATTCGCTTACAGGGACTAAATTCGACAAACAGCGAAAGTATGTCAATTTGTACTGTAACGGACATTCCGGAACTTGATCATAAGTTAAACACACCCTAAATATCCTTTACATAGCTTAGAAATAGGCTTTGAGGGGTTCGGTGTGCTAAAATAAACTTTTGGTCATTCAGGGACTAAAAGCGTCAAAAGTGCATAAGTTTGCATTTTCGCGCATAACTTACGTTCTGAATACATCCGGACATCCAAAAATTTATTTAAGCATTAAAATATTTTATTTTAGTGTTTGGCATGAGAAAAATCCATTCGTCGCGCAATTTGGATCGTTTTTCGCATTCGTGCGCATTTTGTCGTAATTAAGCACATAACGCGTTCGTACGACCAAACGAACCGACATCCGGCTTATTTTGTATCATGTTTGATGTCCACAATGTTTAGGCATCATTTTAGGGCCTTAAATTTGGAAAGACGGACCTTAAACATGTCGGAATGGCTTTAAACACATAACAAGGACCAAAACTGTAATTTTGCAAACTGTTTGCTGGTCTGAGCAGCCCAGGCGGGCCGCGTAGAACCCCCTTGGGTCTTACGCAGGCCGTGTAAGCCTGCCAGAACTGTAAAAGTGTGTTTCCAGCCTGTTTACAGCTGTTCAACCTGTTTTACTCTCTTGCAAATGGTTTTCTAACAATCTATGGGCCATTTTTGAGTGCCCACTGTATTGCAAATCAGGGGGTGCAAGTGTAGGGATGAGATTTAAGCTTGGGAATCGAGAAACGATCCTAACGGTTCTTGTTTTCCTATAAATACCCAACCCCTTTGCACTTGAAACAAGTTTGATTTTCCAAGTATTCTGAGGTATGAGGTGATAAAACACCTCAACTTAGAGAAATCTCAGATGTAAGATGATTTTTCTAAAAATATTTAGGTTTAGTTACCCTTAAAAACATGGTTATTTGTTTGTAAATCACTTTATTAAAAGATTTAGTCATTTACAACTTGTAACATGATTTTTCTAAAAATATTTCTTTTATATTTTTCTTGTTACAATCATGTTCCTAGTCTTGTTTAAACACTAAAAATATGATTAGTTTACTTAGAAACCATGACCTTGTAAATCTCATAAATAAACTTGGTTTCTTGAGAAAATCATTTTGGTAATCATCTATTTACAAGATTTGTATTTTGTTTAAATCATCTTTGCATATGAAAACAAATTTCATCATTCAAGTTCATGAAGACATAAAGCATGATGATCTTGGTCTTTCACAAGATCACCACTTTAACTTACTAGATCATGTGTTTAATCACAATCTAGTAGGTTTCTTATGATGTCTAACATCACTAACACAAATCATCAATCATCAAGAAGCAAATAAACACAATCCACACGTATTCTTATACTATTAACCTTATGTTAAAGTATCATGATCATGTTCTTTAGTGTTCATCAAGTTTATCATTGTTCATTATCTTTTAACCAATGAAATATGAAGTAACAAAGGGTTATGAGAGTCTTACAACTAGCTCTATGGCTAGGGATGAACTCTTGAAGATGAAGATGACAAAGATGGTGGATAAAAGCAAATGATGGAGGTCCTTCAAGATCCACAAGCTCCAAGCTTCCTTAATCACCTTCTTACACCTTAGGATAAGCTTGGAATTGGATGAAGATTGGATGAAAGTGGTGGTGGTGTGGGGACTAGGATCGGCCGAGAATGGAGGGTAAGGGAGGAGGTGGAGTGGTGTGAAGAAGATGAAGTGTGCTTATGTCTTCTTATAGTACATGCAAGATCTTCCACTATATCTTTTGAGATCTTATAAGATCATAGGATATCTTGGCAAGATCATTAAGGATTTAGCAAGATCTAGTAAAGATTTTGATGGGGGCCACCCCTTGACCGTCCATTTAGAAGGGGGGGGGGGTAAAGTGTAAGTTCCAACCACTAATTTCATAAATAAGTTAAGTTTCAAGTGTCTTGATTAGGGACTTGATGTGTTATTATGTTATAAGAGGTGTTATGGTGTTTGGGAATCATAACTAACTCAGAAATAATAAAGTAATGCTTCTAGTATAATTTTGGTGTTTCGGGTAATGTCCGGTTGTTCGGTTAGATACCGGTTCGTTAAAGTGCTAAATTGAACCGTTTAGTGTCCTTTATGTATCCTTTTGTGACCCTTTCAATTCCCGACACTTAGGAAATCATTCAGGACCATTTAGTCATATTTTTACATGTTACTAACTCATTACAATGCTGAATTTTGCTGAAATATATGAAATTCAGCATTTAAAGTGTGTTTCAGGTGCTTTTTAGTACGTATTTTAGCTTCCGGAAAGTCTATATGTTAAATCTTGTATATATTCTTGGGTTTCAATGTATTTTAGACTTTGGACTTACTCCTAGGCCCCAATTCTATTGTCTGACTGCTTTCTGAAGAATTGTTGACACAATGTGTCTTACCGGTGAGTTTACTAGTATTTCTGACGCAACGCTATCATTAATGCATAAGGCAATATTTGTAGTATAAAACGTGCATGAATTCACATGTATAGCATGTAATCACACAATGTTGACATTTAAGCACATAATTGCAGTTATCAAGTATTAATTAAATTGTACGGGAATTACCGGTTTTGTGCCAGTTGTTACAGTTTTGCTGAATATATTGAAGCTGCCAGCTCCAGCTCTCGTGGGCTGTGAAGGAAACAGCAAGAGTGTTCGCGCCCAGCCTAGCAACCTGATCAGAAGTTTCGCATTTTGGCAAAACAGGCCCCTGCATGCTATAAACTTGGTTTTTAATGCATTTAACCTCCGTTAACCCCATTTCAAGGCTCTACAATGATGTTAAAGCATAGGGAACATGAAATATGCTTGAAAACATCTCGGTTGTCGGTTCGTTTGGTCAAACGGTCATTTTATTCGGTTAATTACGACGAAAACTCGAACGGACGTGAAATCGATCCAAATTACACGACGAACGGTATTTTTGCATTCCAATCACTAAAATACAATATTTTAATGATTACAAAAATTTTTGGATGTCCGGATATGTTCAGAACGTAAGATATGCGCGTAAATGCAAACTTATGCACTTTTTGACGCTTTTAGTCCCTATTGATCAAATAAGCGCATTTTCGCATACCGAACCCCTCAAAGCCTATTTCTAAGATATGTAAAGGATATGTAGGGTATGTTTAGCTTATGATCTTGTTCCGGAATGTTCGTTGCTATATGAATCGGCATACTTTCACAGTTTGTCGCAAATAGTCCCTGTGATCGAATAAACTTGTTTTTGACACACCAGACCCTTCAAAACTTATTTCTAACTTATGTAAAGGTTAGTTAATGTCACACCCCGACCACGTAAAACAACAAGACGTGGCGGAAACGTCGGGGAGTGTTGTAACAGAATTAATGTTTCACAACAATGGAAAGTAAAGTTTCGTTTTATTAATCAAACAAGCGAGTTATATTGTCTTTAAACAAGAAATAAAGAGTACATAACATAAATTAACTAGTTCTTGTCTCGTTTTAAGTCACTAAGGCACAGGTCCGCCTAAGTATGTCTTGATAAGTCCTATGCATCATCTCCTGAAAAACACATGTGAAAATAGGTACGTCAGCATAAAAATGCCTGTGAGATACATAGGTTTTGTGAAAATAGGATTCATGACTTATGTTTGAGAAAATGTTTAGTCATGAACCTTGTAATTTGCTTTGTCTTGTAAATCATTTGAGAAACGATAAGATCAAATGATATGTATAAATAAGAGAATAATGTATGGTTAAATGAATAACCATGTAAAATGAGTTTGTATAAGATCAGTTGTTTGTAAATCAATGTCTTGTGAAAAGTATGTTGTTTGTATAAAATGTTATATGTCTCAAACTGAAATGATTCAATTAACGCTACGATATGTAATACCATACAAACACTTATATATAGGAAGTACCAGCGGCGTATCCACCATGCTTGTATCATATTACACACGCCTCGTTACTTAATCACTTACTCAAACCAAACCACCAAGATGTAATGTTTAACAATTGTAAAAATGTTTATGTATAGTTAAATGTCTATTTTCAAATGTAAATCATGTCAACAGATACAAATGGTTCACACTGTTTCAACAGTTACAAACGGTTCACACGGTTCAACAGTTACAAACGGTTCATATAATCAAATGGTTACGACGGTTTACATAGTCAAATGTTTACAACGGTTCAATATGTAGTATAATGTGTTCATATGCTGGATGAGCATATGCAACAGAAATGCAATGTAAAGCAATGTACTAAGCATGCAAGTAATGGACATGCATAGCATAAGTGTAATGTAAAACAATGTACTAAGTATGCAAGTAATGGACATACATAGCATAAGTGTAATGTAAAACAATGTACTAAGTATGCACACAATGGGCGTACATAGCATGAAATGTATTGTAAAGTGATGTACTAAGTATGCACACAATGGGCATACATAGCATGAAATGTAATGAAATCATGTACTATAAATGTACTAATGAACATAGTAAGTATATGATTTGAAAATATGGAAAGCATGAAAGTAACAAGTAGGCACATGTGTTTCACCCCAAAACAGTTTGGAAAACAGTAAAAGAGGGGTCTATGTACTCACTTGAGAATGCTCAGTAGTCCTTGAGTGATAACCAAACAATGCTAGAGATCACGGATATCAAACGGCACCTAATATAGGTAACTATGTTAATAAACCGGACCTAAATCGGAGGATCGGATAGAATGAGGGTTCGTAAACCAAACGAGTGTGGAGACTCGTGTAATATGGTTTAACAAATCTTACATACTAAATGAAACCTAACATAAGTGTTTACGATCCATTACGACCCGTTTAGGTAGCTTATGCTACTTTAACGCGTCGTTCGCGTGAAACACGTTCGGAACGTCTAACTAGTCCTATGACAAGTGTTATATGCCTAAACATGTTACATAATCAGTTATGTGACAAAAGTTTAGGTTACATATGCTTAATTACCAATTATACATGAAAAGGGTATTCTGGTAATTTACCTAAGGCATATAAACTACCTATCATACAACTACTTAACGAAGCGACCATAAGGTATAACCTCGGAAGGTTATTCCCTATATACTATGGTCACCTAATGTATTTGGTCGGATCCTAATGATCGACCAAATGGGTCGGGTTCGAAGGTATAATCGATTTATTAGATCGCTTACCCTACGACCCTAAACAACGTGGTAATCAGTAGGCATAGTCCCAAGGGACTATAACCATCGTGATTACAATCACGTTGCGAAGTTCAAACGAACTTCGCATTGACCATAAACTGGTCAACGCAGAAAGTCAAACAAAGTTTGACTTTCAGACTCGAAAAGCAATAAAAGAACGAAGGAATACTTACGAAGGGTCCCCGAATGCTAATCCCGATCCAAGTAGCTCAGGTATGAAACAAAGGTTTCAACTTAGAGCTTCTCAAATCAGGATTCTTGTGGGTTTTGAAGCAAATGGGGGTGGGGTATTTATAGGATTCATAGAGCCGTTAAGATCGTTCCTTGTTAAACGTGATTCAATCTCAACCCTCCACCTCAAAACCCTGGTTTTAGAAAACCATTTGAGCCCATGGTATTGCCCAAAACCATGTGCGAAGTGGAACGGACCCGATTCGATGTTTCTGCATACATTTCTGTTCAGATGAGGCAGTCGCATAGCGCCACTTCCTAGGCATGAGGTGCTCGCGCTACGCAACTGCCTACCAGTTTCAGCAAAGTTTCAAAAATGGCAGAAATGGTCCCTGCAGCCCGTTTAAGCTATTTTCGATGCGTTTGAACCCCGTTAACCTCATTTCAAGTCTCTAAAATGAAGTTAAAGTATAGGGAACTCAAAACATGCTCAAAAATATCTCAGATGTCGGTTTGTTTGGTCGTACGATCGCGATGTTCGGTTAATTACGACGGAATGCGCGTAAGCGCGAAAAACGATCCAAATGACGCGACGAATGGATTTTTCTTATGCCAAACACTAAAATAAAATATTTTAGTTCTTACATAAATTTTTGGATGTCCGGATGTATTCAGAACGTGAGTTATGCGCGAAAATGCAAACTTGTGCACTTTTTTGACGCTTTTAGTCCCTGAATGTCCCAAAAGTATATTTTAGCACACCGAACCCCTCAAAGCCTATTTATAAGCTATGTAAAGGATATTTAAGGTGTGTTTAACTTATGGTCATGTTCTGGAATGTCTGTTACAGTCCAAATTGGCATACTTTCACAGTTTGTCAAGTTTAGTCCCTGTAAGCGATTTAACTCGATTTTGCCATACCAAAGCCTTAAAAACTTATTTATAAGTTATGTAAAGGTTATCTAAGGTATGTTAAGCCTATTTCACTATTCCGGAGTGTTTGTTGCATTAAACTGGTTATATTTACGCATCAGTGCGCGTATAACCTTCCAGAAAGCGACTTAGAGTTTGAAATCGAACAAGAGTTGATATGTGCAAAAGATACACATATTTATACAAGTCCAAAGTATGAAATACAGTATTTCATTGGTTTGGTATTTTTGTTTGATGGTCGCAGTGACACAGGTGTCACAGTTAAGGTATGTTAAGAATATGTCACTATTTCGGAGTGTTTGTCGCGTTAAACTGATCACGTTTACGTAACAGTTTGCGTATAACTCTCAAGAAAGCGATTAAAAGCTTGAAATCGAACTAGAATCAAAACGTGAAGTCGTCAAACACAAAAACACAAATATAGAGACCAAAACACATCATTTCATTGATAATTGATATTTTTTACATCATACATCATTTACAGAGCATAAGTGTCACAGAGGGGTTGTGAGGTGGTTGAGGTGTACGTAGGATGAAGGGGGGGGGGTTTAGGTATGTGTATGGTAGCCGGAGATGGTTGCCAGAATTTTGATCAGACAGAATAGGGAGGAGCTTTGGGGGTGTGCGGTTGAGTTTAGTGAAATTGGGGTTTTAGTGTTTTTGTTAGAATGAAGGGTGAAGGTTTTAGTTTAGTTTATATATGGTAAGGTTTAGGTTTTAGGTGGGTTAGGTTGGGCCTTAGCCCAAGTGTGTATGGATCGCGCGTCTCTCAATTTAACGAACTAGCCCGAGTAATTTATAGTTAAATACAACGAAAATTATATATTTAAAGTGAATGTTAGGCTCGGGTTCATTTGCTTAAACGAAACGTTCCTCTTGACGTGGTTGTGATTATTTAATAAATAATGATAATAATAATAATAATAATAATAATAATAATAATAATAATAAATACGCGTGTTACTAAAATACCCTTCTCTTGACAATGAGAGTACGGGTTGTTATATTTTCTCCATGTTACAGGAATTTCGTCCTCGAAATTTAATCTAAGATATACGATCCTTAATAACCTTATTGTTATACGTAAATACGCGTAGTTTCACAAAAGTCCACAAAACGAACATGTAAGCCACATATCACATAAGGTCACGTAGCATAAAATTCACAGAGTTAGTACTTATTTCTCATGGTATAAGATTTCATTAAATTAGTTATAACCTCAACGAAACGTGCAGGAAAACCCGAAGTGCCACATTATCCCCAAGTTCGAAGAAATTTCATCCCGAAATTTGGCGCGCAGCCACTGACCAGCTAGTAGGTTTAAACGTTTTCGCGGGGTGTCACATCATTCCCCCGTTGGTTGGAATTCGTCCAGAAAATCTGTTGTAGCCTTAGTGCTGGATGTTTTGTTTGTAACCACTAGGGATACATGTGCATCATCTGGTCTTCCCGTTCCCAGGTAAACTCTGAGCCACGACGCGAGTTCCAACGAACTCGAATGATAGGTATCCTGCCACGTTTGAGGGTTTTGATTACTCGATCCATGATCTCGACCGGTCTCTCAACAAAGCGTAGTTGGTCGTCGATAGTGAGTTCCTAAAAGGAACAATGTATGCTTCATCCGACAGACATTTTCTTCAGGTTCGACACATGAAAAACATTGTGCGCCACACTCAGCTCTTCAGGCAGGTTTTGTTTATACGTTACCTTACCGATTTCCTCGGTAATTTTGAAAGACTCAACATATCGCGGATTAAGCTTGCCCCTTTCCAAAACGTACCACACCCTCCCAGGGTGAAACTTTTAGTAGAACCCGGTCCCCGGCCTGGCATTCTAGAGATTTCCTACGCTTATGAGCGTAGATTTTTTGACGGTCTCGAGTCGCCGCCATGCGTTGTCTAATCTGGGCAATCGTACCTGTAGTGTCAAGTACAAGTTCCGGGTCAATAATTTGACCAACTTCCACCCAACACAAAGGTGACCGGTAATTACGATCGTACAATGCCTCGAATGGTGCTGCCACGAATGCTAGTGCGGTGGCTGTTGTTATAAGAGAATTCTACCAGAGGTAGATGTCTTTCCCACCCATTTCCAAAGTCATTAACACATGCTCTCAGCATGTCTTCAAGTGTTTGGATGGTATGTTCAGTTTGTCCATCTCTTTTTGGGTGGTAAGCGGTGCTCATGTCTAACTGTGAGTCAAAGGATTTGTGCATAGCCTGCCACAACTCGGAGGTAAAACGTGGGTCTCGATCAGAGATAATAGAGGTTGGCACTCCGTGCCTAGCAACTGCTTCTTTCATGTAGGCGGCTGCAAGTTTCAAAAACTTGTCGGTTTCTCTGTTCGCAAGGAAGTGCGCAAACTTGGTTAGACGGTCTATGATCACCCAAATGGGCGTTGTGGTCGTGATGCATCTTGTAAGAGCCGGGATGTACCGTGTAGTGAGACTTGTGTACTTCGTCCATCACAAGCTCTCAGAGATTCCTGTAAGATGAAACCCAGATACGTTTCATGAAGAAGTAATCACAATCGTCTTTGATTTAGAGCGGCTTTTCCATGCCCCGCATGGACTCAGCCAAAAGGTTTTCCGCCTTCAGTGCTTCGACTTGAGCGTTTTAGGTTTGTTTGGGAGGTTTGAATGAATAGTAAGCTATTGTAACACACTCACACGCTTAGGTTTTGTCTCTTTTCAGCTAAGGACATCGGCTACTATGTTAGCCCAGTCCAGATGATGCCTGATCACGTATTCGTGATCGTTCAAGAGTTCGGTCCACCGGTGTTGCCGCACGTTCAACTCCTTTCGGTCCAGTATGTGCTGGAGACCATTGGGATGGGTGTGATTCGCGCATTTGATATCGTACAAGTAACGACGTCTCCGTATATTGAGTGCAAGAACTTTTGTTCCCAGTTCCAAATCATGTGTAGCGTAGCTCCTTTCGTGAACTTTGAGTTATTGAGAGACGTATGCTATAACTTGTTGGATCGTTGTACGACCTAAACGAGTCGATCAGAAGAGTTAGAATCCGAATCAAAGTCGGAATTTGATGATACGGACTTGATTACAACTTGATTCACGTTTAGATTCACTTGTTTATTGATTTCAAAGCTTTACAGATCAGTTGGCAATTTGGCAGCACCTCGGCTCTGAAATCCAGAACCTTACAAATGAGAAACCATGCTCAGGTATATATAGGCATGCCCAGTTCACATGGAGTGGCTTCACACAACCTGGCCAGAGTCAGTTCATACGAACTGGTCCTAACCAGTTCATACGAACTGGTCCTAACCAGTTCATGTGAGCTGGTCATCCTTCACTACAATTCTAATTTCTAGCCTATCAAGCACTGGTTTATCCTATCTAGTTACAAGACTTGATACAAGACAAAGTTGACAGACATATGCACCAACAGACTCCCCCTTGGATGTTATTGAAGTCTTCGGCATCGAGTCTTCGGTAAACTTCAGTCTTGATCTGTTTTCTCACTCTTTCCAAAACATTTTACACTGTAAGTCTCCATCAATCTCTCTCTTCTTCTCTTTCTCTTCCATAACTGCAACCTGGCTTTCCAAACTCTTATCTAGAATTGTAACCTGGCTCTTCAAGCTTTTACAGGTACTATCTCAAGATCAGAATCTGGCTCTAATGCTTTCACAGGTTCAGAATGGTTCTTGGCTCTTTCACAGCTTCAGGAACTTCTCCTGGCTTTCCGTAGCAACAGGATCAGGAACCTGGCTTTATCGTCTTCATACTCCCCCTATCAACATGCTGGGATCGCAGTCCGAAATTCTTTATCTGTAGCTTAGGATTGAAAACTTGGTATTAATCCTCAGGAATCGAAACCTAGCTTTTTTCAACATTTCCTTCACATTCTCTACCCAAAACATAAGTTTTCAATTTATAACAATTTGGAAAACTCATTGGTAGAAATCATACATCATTAACAATAATAGTTACATCAAGTTCAAATTAATGACCTTGATTAACTAATTATACAACCATTCTCAAAAATATTTGTATATGTGACATTTTCAAAATCATTTTTAACCACAAACAAACTCTCCCAAACCTCTGTTGTTCATCATGTTTAGCACTTGGAATTTGGAAAATCAGCTTTTCAACATCAATCGTCGAAAGTAAGATGAAATAAAATCTTTTTGAATTTTCAACATTTTATGCTAAAACACACATAAAATCTTTTTGGATTTTGGGAGATAAACTATATACAGGCATATTTTTGTGAGTATGCGTTAGAGGATCATATCAGTTTCATGAGATAAATCAGCTGCACCGTTGATCTAAACATTACCACTTAAAACTTTTAAACAATTGACCCTAGATCATCGATATTGTGATCCATTTAAACTCCTCTAGGATGTTCGTAATGCTTACCGATACATTTGAGGTATATTAGATAGCACTAAAATCCTATGGGCCCCACAATCTAAGCATATCCCCTCATCATGTAATGCACTGACCCAAATAACGCTTTTAAACTTTCATCAACTGTGATATGTGCAAAAATAACTCAGAACACTTAAACATTAACGATCAGGTCGATACTTCCATATACGCAGAGATCGTCCAATTTTTAAGTAAAATAAGAAAAATAAAACAAGTTGAAAGTGTTTAGGATTTAACCACTAGTTCGATACTCCCGTATACGTAGAGGTGATCCAAAGCTTAAACGAAACACCAAAGAAACTAAAGCAGAATGATTAGGCATTAACATCCAGGTCGATACTCCCGTATACGCAGAGGATGTCCAATGCTTAATCAAAATAAAGAAATAAGACAAGTTTAAATCTTTGCAAAAAGAAAACACAAAATCACAGTGACTTTTCAGCAAAGTTGTGAAAGCTCACAAATTTAACTGGTTTTATGTCTTTCGACAATCAGGAATTACCGAGGCACACAGTCAAGAAGGACAAAACTAAGTACTATGCGTTTGACCGTGTTTCCCACAGGACTTAGGCTTTTTGCTTTATGTTTGTATAATTATCGCAAAACTACTAGTCTTAGCTGAGCCTATCGACACATCCCTAGTGAAACTGTTTAAAACTTTATAAAACCTTACATTTCTCTAGCGTGCACTGATAGTCCACTGATGTACTATCATTTCCTCTTTTTACACAAAACTCATTTTTGAATTTTTCAATGTTTTTGGATTTTTGATTTTGTCATGTTTTTGGATTTTTCAAATTTTCTTTTAGATTTTTCAAATTTTCAAAATTTCTAAAATTTTCTACTCCCCCTAAAATCAAAATATGTTTCAATTTTGATTTTCTGGGAAAATTTGAAAAAAAAAACTGTACAAATAAAGTGACAAACTGATGTAAATTGCTTCAATTCGCCATCCACTTGGCTTAAACAATCAGAACTCCCCCTGACAACAAACTATTTTCCCATTATGATTTCAAAACACTTAAGTTTGTTTTAATCAAACTGGTTTTTCCAGAAAATTAGTTTTATTTGTCGTTTCACAAACATGGGGTTTCATCACATTGTACTTTTAACCTCTTGTAAAGATTTAACACTTTTAGGTTTTTCACAAACACATTTTCCAAGAATGATACCGATTCATGCTCCACGATTACCAACTTGGGAGCTCCGGCAAGTTAGGGTTTCTATTTGAAAAGATCCACCCAAGCCTGACAGTTCTTGGGTTTGCCAGTTTCTTGTTTTAAATTCCCATTTGACAATGATTGAAAATTTGCATCATTCATTATCAAAATAGAATCAACACTTTTTTACCTCAATTTGTGGCTTTTCTGACTTTGACGAGTCAGATTCATTGCCCGAAAGTGGAACCCAATCCTTACTGGATTTAGGTTTTCCAAATTCATCAACCTGTGATGTGAAAAACCTTTCACAATTTCTTTTATACTAAAAAACTTTGATAAAGATTTTATCTGAAAAATTAACTTTCTTTGATTTTTCATCGGTTTGATTAGTCAATTTTTCTTTCTTTATCCTCCCTTTTGTCCTCAGATTTATATCTGATGAGTTTGTTTTACTTGACTTATCATGTTTGATGAGTGAAGCGATTCATCAGAACTTTTATCTGAATCTCCAGTTGTACCCGAGGACAAAATTCTTTCAAGATACTCCATTACTTTCTTCCTTTTCTTTCTCAGTCTGTCTTTATGCCTTTGTGACAATTTCACTTTCTGTTCTTTGGGCTTTTCTTTGACTCTGACTGATTTCTTTACCATTTTATTAGATTCAACCCTCGATCTTTTCTTTGATCTCATTGGACAATCTCTGGCAATATGACATTTGATTTGACATTCATAGCATCTTCTCGTCTAAAAATTCTGGCTCTGGCAGTTAACAGCAATGTGTCCTTTAAAACCACATCTGTAGCACACCCTGTTATCGTACCATTCACCACTTTCAAACCAAACACTTAGATCATGACATTGTTTGGCCTTGTGGTAATCCTGACTTCTCCTGTATGCTTGATTTGACTTTTGAGCACTGTGGTCAAACCTGCACCACTTATTATCAACTTTTTGTGAGTTTTGTTTTTTAAATTTTTGTGCTTTTTCAAAATGATTGGATGATTGAACTGATGATCTTTTATTTTCACTTTGAAAATTTTTAGAATTTTTAACAATTTGTTTTTGTTCTGCATTATTCTTAAAATGTTTTGCTTTGAACATTCACCTTTTTCAGTAGATTGCAAAACAGTTTCTTGAAATTTTTCTTTTAATTTCAAAAATATTTTCTTTTTATCATTTTCATCATCAGATTTATCATCGCAATATTCAATTATGACTTCATCATAATTTGTGACATTGTCACTTATTGGAATTTCATTGATCGGTTTTGGACATACATGATCTGGTATTGATGACGAAGTCACAAAACCTTTCAATTTCTTTTCTAAGTCATTGATTTTATTTTTAGCACTCTCAACTTCATTTTCAAGTTGAGTGATTTTCTCAGGATGAGAATTTATTGCTTTTTGATTTTCAATATTATTTTTATCCAAAACAAATTTTTCATTTTCTAAAATTTTTATTTGATTCTTCAAATCATTTTCTGAGTTTATAAAATTTTTGTTTTCTAAAGTCAAACTTTCCACATCTCTCAACAGTTTGACATTTTCAGATTTTGAATTTTCACAATTTAAGCACACATGTTCAGAACTTGAAGTTTCATTTGTTGATGCACTTGATTCTTTGACTTCACCATTCTGTGACAACTCAGTTGACTCATCTTGTTTAGATTTTTCTTGGTGAGCATTGTCAACATGTTTTTTCTCAGATTCTTCATTCTTTGAAGTTGAATCTGTCTTGAATGTACCTGCAGAAAAATTTTTAATAAAATCAAGAGGATTCATATTTTCATCTATATAACAACCTCTCTTAAAATCATATTTCATAACATATTTTGCTTCAAAACATATTTTGATTCTTCTGCTTATTTCAAGAACCACATCCAAACTTGTTTTATCTAGGTTATTTTCTATTTCTTTTATCAAATCTTTCTTTTTCTTATTAATTTCATAATTGTGTGTTTTAAGCTCTTTCATGAATTCACTTGGATAAAAATTTGAGAATCTAGAATTCTTTTTCAGTTTAATCAAAAATTCATCCCACTCTGAAGGTAACGCATCTGCAAATTTTGATATCTTTTCAGCATTTGACATCCTTATCCCGTACCTTGTTAAATTGTCAAGTAATTCATTATACCGTTATTCCAACTCATTCAACGTTTCATATTTCTTACACAAAAAATATTCAAATCTTTTAACCCAAGCATTCTTTTTCTCATCTTCTTTCCTGTAATCCCAATACATATCAAACCAATCATTTATGCTTCCAAGTTTATCGTTCTCCTTTTCGTCAAACATTTTAACCACAATTTCTTTGTTAAATGACTTAGTTCAAAAATTGTTTTTTAGCTCAAAGTCCACAAAATTTCAACTTCTTGGTATTTGCACCTTGTAAATCACCTCGAATCACCTGCAAACAAACAAACAAACGATCATTTTAAACGAACTGAACATGTGAACGTGTGTGATGGTGTAATCGATCTAGGATTCGTGTTGAAGATTCACGGACTCGTTTCAATGTTATTCGTGTGAAATTACTGAATGAATTGGGCTTCTCACACAAAACAACTTCTTAACCAGAACAATCTTTGGCCGTAAACTATGAAGTTCAATTGATGACCTGATACACTTAAAATCTGATTGGGCCTCTCATTTTGAATCACGTGATCATGCATTTAAATGAATTAAATGTTGTAATATGATTGGGCCAATAACTATCAATGGACAGTTCTTCACATGTAATCCTTGGGCCGTGCAAAATAATGAAATCACATGGACCGACAAATTTGTGGGTCTGACACAAGCAATCTTGAATTAACTTTGTGCATTCAATCAAGGTGGTGGCCGACAATCGGTTTTAATGTCAATTTATAATTGGGCCGTCCATCTCTTATCAATTCACATGCAACATTAACTTTCAATTGATCTCTTTCAAACGAATTGACCCACTACGTGTGAACTGAGCACACTATTCAAACGACCTGGGGTCAAGTTAACCAAATCGTACGAACTGGTTATAATTCCCAAGCAATCTGGCCTCAAATCGTATGAACTGAGGAATGATTTCAAACGAACTGGCACTATACAAGCGACCTGATGACACTTTCACACGAACTGGATCCTTTCATTGCTATTTTGATTTTCTTTGATGAAATTGACAGACTAGAATTGTTCTATAACAAATTCCGATCACACTGAAATGTTTTTGCTTCAATATTATCCACTGAATTGTTCTAGATCTAGGTTTGAAGATTCAGTTCATGCGAGTTGGACAAAATTTCAAACGAACTGGTTGATTTTAGATAAATTGATCAAGTTTTAATCTATTTTAAGGTCTAATACTTTCACGAATTATTTAAAACATTGTTTCGCACGTTATACTTCAAAATCAATCCATTTTATCCCAAAAAACTCGTTTAATTTTGAAAAAAACGTGAAGAAAGTGAGTAGAAACAGAAATCTTGATAAAATCGAGCTGAAATGGGAGAACTCTTCCTCCTGAGCTCTGATACCACTTGTTGGATCATTGTACGACCTAAACGAGTCGATCAGAAGAGTTAGAATCTGAATCAAAGGTGGAATTCGATGATACGGACTTGATTACATCTTGATTCATGTTTAGATTCACTTGTTTATTGATTTCAAAGTTTACAGATCAGTTGACAATTTGGCAACACCTCGGCTCTGAAATCCGAAACCTTACAAATGAGAAACCATGCTCAGGTATATATAGGCATGCCCAGTTCACAAGGAGTGGCTTCACACGACCTGGCCAGAGTCAGTTCATACGAACTGGTCCTAACCAGTTCATGTGAACTGGTCATCCTTCACTACAATTCTAATTTCTAGCCTATCAAGCACTGGTTTATCCTATCTAGTTACAAGACTCGATACAAGACAAAGTTGACAGACATATGCACCAACATAACTTCCTTGCATTGCATCAACACGCATCTGAGCCCTTGAACATTTCTCTACTGATAGGCGGTACGCTTTCGAGCTAATAAGTAAGAGGTTGGTGTACGTGATTGAGAACAATGGGTTTCACGAAGCTAAAAGTCTCATGTTGGAAACTTAGTGTAGCGTCCTTCCTTCCATAGGAGTTTCCAAGGTAAGGCGTATAGGTTGTTCGGCTAAAGAAATGTTAGTGCATCCGTCTGTCGACTTCGTCTTGTATCGAGTCTTATACTAGAATTGTTAGATCAGGGCATGTAGTATGAGAAATTTAGGGTTCTGAGTGTTGTTTTAGGCTAATTCCGTTTGAATGTGTAATTCCACTTGAAAGTGGCAAACACCATTTCAAGCGAAATTAACATAAGCTATTTCGCTTGAAATGGCCAGTGCCACTTTCAAGCGAAATCACAACTCTATAAATAGCACTCAAGCGAAATCATTTGTAACCTTCTTGTTTCCGACAGCGAAGCTCTGTCGAAGTGTCTCCGTGCTGTAAATTGTTACCAGACCAATAAACAAGACAATTAATAGTGATTCTAGTGTTATACAAGCTAAACAAAAACAGAATCAATGAATTCCGCCTCTGATTCTGTCTGAGTACTCTTCTGATCGACTCGTTTGGTCGGTAAAACGATCCTACATGTGGTATCAGAGCTCAGGAGGAAGAGTTCTTACTGTTTAGCTCGTTTTCGCTGGAAAATTCTGATTTCTACACCTTCTTTTCAAAATTAATCAAGTTGTAATGGACAAAATGGACTGAATTTTTGATATTGTGCATGAAATACTGTTTTAACAAACCCTTGAGAAAATCAGATCAAAATTCAAACTAAAAGTGACAAAAACAGCCCAAAAAGGTAATTCTGTTTGAACGTACAAACTGATTCCGTCTGAAAAAGCATCCGATTCCGATTGAAAACTAATTCCGTTTGAAACATCTCAAGCGAAATTAGTGATTCCGCTTGAGTTGGTATTCCGTTTGAAAGTTCAAACGAAATCAATGCTTCCGCTTCAAATCGTGTTTCCGTTTGAGTGGGTATTCCGTTTGAAACTGGTTTGTGAGTAATTTCGTTTCAAAAGGTGATTTCGTTTGAAAGGTGATTCCGTTTGAAGAGGTTATTTCATGTGAAACTTGTGATTTCGTTTGAAAAGCTTTGAAATATGACGAAAATGTTTGATGAACAAGAAAATGATTATCTTGAAAGGTTAAATGATTGGTATATGGGGTATTTGGACAGTAGTTATAGAGGTGTAAGAAAGGATGGTTGGGTGAAAAGGTTTAAATACTTTGTGTGTTTGAAAAATGAAAAATTGGATGATCTGGCAAATCGATATGTAGACTTACTTGATCATTTAAAAGATCATGAGATATATTTGACAGATGCTGAAAAGATAGAAAAGTTTGCAGATGCATTACCTGTAGAATGGGATGATTTTTTGAAAAATTTAATAAAGGATTCAAGTTTTTCAAAATTACATCTAACAAATTTCATCAGCAAACTTAAAACACATGAGTATGAAAATGGAAAGAAAAAGAAAGAATTGATAAATAAATTTGAAAAATATCTTGTGGACATAAGTTTGGATGTGATTGATGAAATGAACAAAAGAGTTGATGTATGTCGTGCAACAAAAAATGTTATGAAATATGATAACAAGAGGGGTTGTTATATTGATGAGAATGCAAATCCTCTTGATTTCGTTAAAATTTTTTGTGCAGGCAGATTCTGGACAGAGACAGAGAAAGTTTAAAAGAATGAAGAATCTGAGAAACTTGGATCTTCGAATTCTGAATCAGAGTGCTCTAAATGTGATAAATTTGAAGCTGACAATGTCAAATTTTTGAAAGATGTGGAAAGTTTGACATTGGAAATCAAAAATTTGAAGGATGAGAAGAAATCTGATGATAAACAGATTCTTGAAATGAAGGAAAATTATGAGAAATTGAAATCTGAAAATGTCAAACTGTTGAGTGATTTGGACAGTTTGACATTAGAAAACAAAATTTTGACAGAAAAAGAAAACGTTTTTGAAAATAAAATAAAATCTTCTAAAAATGAAGATTTTTGGAGAAAGCTTGAAAATAAAAATTTGAAAGAAAATGAAACAAAATTTCAAGAAAAAATAAAAAGTTTAGAAAATGAAAAATCTGTTCTTGAAAAGAATAAAATTGAAAATGAAAAGGTAATCAAGTCTCATCTTGAGAAAATCTCTCAGCTTGAAGAAGAAGCTGAGAGTGCTAGGAATAAAATTGATGAGCTTGAAAAGAAATTGAAAGGTTTTGTGACCTCATCAGAATTTCTGAGTCATCTTTGTCCAAAACCGATCAATTATGTTCCAATAAGTGACAATGTCACAAACTTTCACAAAGTTAAAGTTGAAGATTGTGATGAGAAAACTGATGATGAAATTGAGAAAAGAAAATTATTTTTGAAATTAAAAGAAAAATTTCAAGAAACTGATTTACATTCTACTGAGAAATGTGAATGCTCAACGCAAAAACCTATAAAGAAGAATGTGGAACAAAAACAAAAGGATAAAAAGCCGAAAATTGTTCAAAAAGAAAATAAAAGGTCATCAGTTCAATCATCCAATCGTGATATAAAATCACAAAATGTTAAAAATCAAAACTCAAAAACTGTTGGTAATAAGTGGTGCAGGTTTGACCACAGTGCTCAAAAGACAAATCCAGTTTTCAAGAAGAATGATGACTACCACAAGGCCAAACAGTGCTATGATTTGAACGTTTGGTATGTAAGTGGTGAATGGTACGATAACAGAGTATGTTACAACTGTGGTGTGAGAGGACACATTGCTGTTAACTGCCAGAACTGGAGTTATGAGACAAGAAGATGCTTTGAATGCAATATTAAAGGACTCATTGCCAGGGATTGCCCAATGAGATCAAAGGGAAGATCGAGGGAGGAATCTCAGAAAGTGGCAAAGAAACCAGTCAGTGTCAAAGCAAAGCCCAAAGAACAGAAAGTTCAAGAACAGAAAGTTCAAGAACAGAAAGTTCTAGAACAGAAAGTGAAGCTTTCGCAGGGGTAAAAAGACAGAGTGAGAAAGAAAAGGAAGAAAGCAAGAGAATATCTCGAAAGGATTTTGTCTTCGGATACAGCTGACAAAGCGAATAACAGTTCTGATAAATCGTTTTGCTCTCCTAAGACTGATCAGTCAAACAGAATGAATTCATTAGATACAAATCTGAGGATGAAAGAGGGAATGAAGAAAGATAAAGGGGTTAATCAAGAGATTAACAAACAAAAGAAAGTGAAATTTTCACTTCCTGGTGATGAATTTGTTTCTCCGGAAACAAAGGAGCCAGTTGTTGGCAATGAATCTGACTCATCAAAGTCAGACAAGCCACGTTCCGGCGATGAATCTGGTGTGGTAAAGCCAGAAGAGTCATGCGTTGAGCTAAAAAGTGGTGATTCCAGTTTGACAATGAATGATGAAAATTTTCCATCATTGTCCAACGGAATTTCAAAAGCACCCAAGGACCGTCAGGCTTGGGTGAATCTGTTTAAATAAAAAAAACCTGACTTGTCGGAGCTCCCAAGTTGGTAATCGTGGAACAGGAATATGCATCATTCTTGATATGTTTGATTGGAAAATCTACAGGTGGTATCTTTATATTGTTATATTTTGATTTACAAGTGGTATTGGTTGATAAGTGAACCTACAAGAGGTTGAAGAAGGTTTTCACTTTCAAAGTGGTAAATCAAGGACATTAAATTGTACTTGTTTTACTACAAATGATATTTTGAAAAACAATGTGATGAACCCCGATTTTACAAGTTGTAAATTCAACGAAACTAATTTTCTGGAAAAACCATTTGATTAAAACAAACTTGAGTGTTTTGAAATCATAATGGGAAAAGGTTTTGTTGTGAGGGGGGGGGGGGGGTTCTGATTGTTTATGACAAGTGGATGGCGAATTGAAGTGATTTGATATCAGTTGTCATTTTACTTGTACAGTTTGTTTTCAATTTTCTTTTAAATGATTTTGAATTTTAGGGGGAGTAAGAATTTTCAAAAAATCCAAAAACATTAGAAAATTTGAAAATGTCAAAAACATGATAAAATCAAAAATGAGTTTTGTTGTAAAAAAGAGGAAATGATAGTACATCAGTGGACTATCACAGCATGCTAAAGATTTGGAAAGTCAAATGTGATAAACGGTCTCACTAACGATGTGACGATAGGCTCAGCAAGACTAGTAGATATGCGATAACAATAAAAACTTAAATGAAAAAGCCTAGTTCTAGTGGGAAACATGGTTGAAAGCATAGTACTTAGTTTTGTCCTTCTTGATTGTGTGCCTACTCGGTAATCGCTGATTGTCAAAAGACATAAAACTGGTTAAGTTTGCGAACTTTCACAACTTTGCTGAAAAATCACTGTGATTGTGCATTTTATTTTGCAAAGATTTAAACTTGTTTTATTTCTTTATTTTGTTTAAGCATTGGACATCCTCTGCGTATACGTGAGTATCAACCTGGATGTTATTGCCTAAACGTTCTGCTTTATTTTCTTTGGTGTTTCGTTTAAGCTTTGGATCACCTCTGCGTATACGGAAGTATCGACCTGGTGGTTAAAGCCTAAACAACTTCAATTTGTTTTATTCTTCTTATTTTGTTTAAACATTGGACTTTCTCTGCGTATACAGAAGTATCGACCTGATTGTTAATGTTTAAACATTCTGAGTTGTTTTCGCACAAATCACAGTTGATAAAAGTTTAAAGGCATTACTAGAGTCAGTGTATTGCATGATGAGGGGATATGCTGAGATCGTGGGGTCCATAAGAATTTAGTGCAAAATTAATATACCTAAACGTATCGGTAAGCATTTCGAAAGTTTTTAGATTGAGTTTAAGTGGACAACAATATCGTCAATCTATGTGAATCGTTTAAAACTGAATATGTTTAAAGCTTAATGGTGCTGGTGATTGGTCACAAAAACTGACATGATCCTCTTACACAAACTCACAAAAATAGTGTTTGTATATATTTCTTTACTGCATTTCTATATTGTTCCTTCTAGAAGTTTAGCCTTATTTGAAAATTTCAAAAAGATTTTCGACAACTGATGTTGAAGAACTGATGTTCAAAATTTCAAGTGTTGACATGATGAACAGGGTAGGGAGTGTGTGTATAAATGAAGATTTGTTTTGAATAAGGAAAGTTTGATTAGTTAATCAAGGTCATTGATTTGAACTTGATGTAACTATTGAAAGAACTTATGTGTTTGTGAGAATATTTGTACAGAAAATGTTGAACAAAGCAAAGTTTCAATTCCTGATGTTCAAATTCTAGGTTTTCGTTACTATGCTACAGATAATGAATTCCAGACTAAGATCCCAGCTGATTGAAACGGGGAGTCTAAAGACAAGAAGCACGTTACAGATCCTGATGCTATGGAAAGCCAGGAGAAGTTCTTGAAGCCCAAAGACTGATAAAGACTGAAGATGCGAAGACTCGATACTTCAGACTCGTCAACATCCGAGGGGGAGTCTGTTAGTGCATCCGTCTGTCGACTTCGTCTTGTATCGAGTCTTATACTAGAATTGTTAGATCAGGGCATGTAGTATGAGAAATTTAGGGTTTTGAGTGTTGTTTTAGTCTAATTCCATTTGAATGTGTAATTCCGCTTGAAAGTGGCAAACACCATTTCAAGCGAAATTAACATAAGCTATTTCGCTTGAAATGGCCAGTGCCACTTTCAAGCGAAATCACAACTCTATAAATAGCACTCAAGCGAAATCGTTTGTAACCTTCTTGTTTCAGACAGCGAAGCTCTGTCGAAGTGTCTCCGTGCTGTAAATTGTTACCAGATCAATAAACAAGACAATTAATAGTGATTCTAGTGTTATACAAGCTAAACAAAAACAGAATCAACGAATTCCACCTCTGATTCTGTCTGAGTACTCTTCTGATCGACTCGTTTGGTCGGTAAAACGATCCTACACGTGTAAGAATTTTCAGAAAATCCAAAAACATTAGAAAATTTGAAAATCTCAAAAACATGATAAAATCAAAAATGAGTTTTGTTGTAAAAAAGAGGAAATGATAGTACATCAGTGGACTATCACAGTATGCTAAAGATTTGGAAAGTCAAATGTGATAAACGGTCTCACTAACGATGTGACGATAGGCTCAGCTAGACTAGTAGATCTGCGATCACAATACAAACTTAAATGAAAAAGTCTAGTTCTAGTGGGAAACATGGTTGAAAGCATAGTACTTAGTTTTGTCCTTCTTGATTGTGTGCCTACTCGGTAATCGCTGAATGTCAAAAGACATAAAACTGGTTAAGTTTGTGAACTTTCACAACTTTGCTGAAAAATCACTGTGATTGTGCATTTTATTTCGCAAAGATTTAAACTTGTTTTATTTCTTTATTTTGTTTAAGCATTGGACATACTCTGCGTATACGTGAGTGTCGACCTGGATGTTATTGCCTAAACGTTCTGCTTTATTTTCTTTTTTGTTTCGTTTAAGCTTTGGATCACCTCTGCGTATACAGAAGTATCAACCTGGTGGTTAAAGCCTAAACAACTTCAATTTGTTTTATTTTTCTTATTTTGTTTAAACATTGGACTTTCTCTGCGTATACGGAAGTATCGACCTGATTGTTAATGTTTAAACATTCTGAGTTGTTTTCGCACAAATCACAGTTGATAAAAGTTTAAAGGCATTACTAGAGTCGGTGTATTGCATGATGAGGGGATATGCTGAGATCGTGGGGTCCATAAGAATTTAGTGAAAAATTAATATACCTAAACGTATCGGTAAGCGTTTCGAAAGTTTTTAGATTGAGTTTAAGTGGACAACAATATCGTCAATCTATGTGAATCGTTTAAAACTGAATATGTTTAAAGCTTAATGGTGCTGGTGATTGGTCACATAAACTGATATGATCCTCTTACACAAACTCACAAAAATAGTGTTTGTATATATTTCTTTACTGCATTTCTATTTTGTTCCTTCTAGAAGTTTAGCCTTATTTGAGAATTTCAAAAATATTTTCGACAACTAATGTTGAAGAACTGATGTTCAAAATTTCAAGTGCTGAACATGATGAATAGGGTAGGGAGTGTGTGTATAAATGAAGAAATTTGTTTTGAATAAGGAAAGTTTGATTAGTTAATCAAGGTCATTGATTTGAACTTGATGTAACTATTGAAAGAACTTATGTGTTTGTGAGAATATTTGTACAGAAAATGTTGAACAAAGCAAAGTTTCAATTCCTGATGTTCAAATTCTAGGTTTTCGTTACTATGCTACAGATAATGAATTCCAGACTAAGATCCCAGCTGATTGAAAGGGGGAGTCTGAAGACAAGAAGCAGGTTACAGATCCTGATGCTATGGAAAGCCAGGAGAAGTTCTTGAAGCCCAAAGACTGATAAAGACTGAAGATGCGAAGACTCGATACTTCAGACTCGTCAACATCCGAGGGGGAGTCTGTTAGTGCATCCGTCTGTCGACTTCGTCTTGTATCGAGTCTTATGCTAGAATTGTTAGATCAGGGCATGTAGTATGAGAAATTTAGGGTTTTGAGTGTTGTTTTAGTCTAATTCCATTTGAATGTGTAATTCTGCTTGAAAGTGGCAAACACCATTTCAAGCGAAATTAACATAAGCTATTTCGCTTGAAATGGCCAGTGCCACTTTCAAGCGAAATCACAACTCTATAAATAGCACTCAAGCGAAATCGTTTGTAACCTGCTTGTTTCCGACAGCGAAGCTCTGTCTAAGTGTCTCCGTGCTATAAATTGTTACCAGATCAATAAACAAGACAATTAATAGTGATTCTAGTGTTATACAAGCTAAAAAAAAAAACAGAATCAACGAATTCCACCTCTGATTCGGTCTGAGTACTCTTATGATCGACTAGTTTGGTCGGTAAAACGATCCTACATGTGTAAGAATTTTCAGAAAATCCAATAACATTAGAAAATTTGAAAATGTCAAAAACATGATAAAATCAAAAATGAGTTTTGTTGTAAAAAAGAGGAAATGATAGTACATCAGTGGACTATCACAGCATGCTAAAGATTTGGAAAGTAAATTGTGATAAACGGTCTCACTAACGATGTGACGATAGGCTCAGCTAGACTAGTAGATCTGCGATAACAATACAAACTTAAATGAAAAAGCCTAGTTCTAGTGGGAAACATGGTTGAAAGCATAGTACTTAGTTTTGTCCTTCTTGATTGTGTGCCTACTCGGTAATCGCTGATTGTCAAAAGACATAAAACTGGTTAAGTTTGCGAACTTTCACAACTTTGCTGAAAAATCACTGTGATTGTGCATTTTATTTTGCAAAGATTTAAACTTGTTTTATTTCTTTATTTTGTTTAAGCATTGGACATCCTCTGCGTATACGTGAGTATCAACCTGGATGTTATTGCCTAAACGTTCTGCTTTATTTTCTTTGGTGTTTCGTTTAAGCTTTGGATCACCTCTGCGTATACGGAAGTATCGACCTGGTGGTTAAAGCCTAAACAACTTCAATTTGTTTTATTCTTCTTATTTTGTTTAAACATTGGACTTTCTCTGCGTATACAGAAGTATCGACCTGATTGTTAATGTTTAAACATTCTGAGTTGTTTTCGCACAAATCACAGTTGATAAAAGTTTAAAGGCATTACTAGAGTCAGTGTATTGCATGATGAGGGGATATGCTGAGATCGTGGGGTCCATAAGAATTTAGTGCAAAATTAATATACCTAAACGTATCGGTAAGCGTTTCGAAAGTTTTTAGATTGAGTTTAAGTGGACAACAATATCGTCAATCTATGTGAATCGTTTAAAACTGAATATGTTTAAAGCTTAATGGTGCTGGTGATTGGTCACAAAAACTGACATGATCCTCTTACACAAACTCACAAAAATAGTGTTTGTATATATTTCTTTACTGCATTTCTATATTGTTCCTTCTAGAAGTTTAGCCTTATTTGAAAATTTCAAAAAGATTTTCGACAACTGATGTTGAAGAACTGATGTTCAAAATTTCAAGTGTTGACATGATGAACAGGGTAGGGAGTGTGTGTATAAATGAAGAAATTTGTTTTGAATAAGGAAAGTTTGATTAGTTAATCAAGGTCATTGATTTGAACTTGATGTAACTATTGAAAGAACTTATGTGTTTGTGAGAATATTTGTACAGAAAATGTTGAACAAAGCAAAGTTTCAATTCCTGATGTTCAAATTCTAGGTTTTCGTTACTATGCTACAGATAATGAATTCCAGACTAAGATCCCAGCTGATTGAAACGGGGAGTCTAAAGACAAGAAGCACGCTACAGATCCTGATGCTATGGAAAGCCAGGAGAAGTTCTGGAAGCCCAAAGACTGATAAAGACTGAAGATGCGAAGACTCGATACTTCAGACTCGTCAACATCCGAGGGGGAGTCTGTTAGTGCATCCGTCTGTCGACTTCGTCTTGTATCGAGTCTTATACTAGAATTGTTAGATCAGGGCATGTAGTATGAGAAATTTAGGGTTTTGAGTGTTGTTTTAGGAAAATTCCATTTGAATGTGTAATTCCGCTTGAAAGTGCCAAACACCATTTCAAGCGAAATTAACATAAGCTATTTCGCTTGAAATGGCCAGTGCCACTTTCAAGCGAAATCACAACTCTATAAATAGCACTCAAGCGAAATCATTTGTAACCTTCTTGTTTCCGACAGCGAAGCTCTGTCGAAGTGTCTCCGTGCTGTAAATTGTTACCAGAATAATAAACAAGACAATTAATAGTGATTCTAGTGTTATACAAGCTAAACAAAAAACAGAATCAATGAATTCCACCTCTGATTCTGTCTGAGTACTCTTCTGATCGACTCGTTTGGTCGGTAAAACGATCCTACATGTGTAAGAATTTTCAGAAAATCCAAAAACATTAGAAAATTTGAAAGTGTCAAAAACATGATAAAATCAAAAATGAGTTTTGTTGTAAAAAATAGGAAATGATAGTACATCAGTGGACTATCACAGCATGCTAAAGATTTGGAAAGTCAAATGTGATAAACGGTCTCACTAACGATGTGACGATAGGCTCAGCTAGACTCGTAGATCTGCGATAACAATACAAACTTAAATGAAAAAGCCTAGTTCTAGTGGGAAACATGGTAGAAAGCATAGTACTTAGTTTTGTCCTTCTTGATTGTGTGCCTACTCGGTAATCGCTGATTGTCAAAAGACATAAAACTGGTTAAGTTTGTGAACTTTCACAACTTTGCTGAAAAATCACTGTGATTGTGCATTTTATTTTGCAAAGATTTAAACTTGTTTTATTTCTTTATTTTGATTAAGCATTGGACATCCTCTGCGTCTACGTGAGTATCAACCTGGATGTTATTGATTAAAAAACGTTCTGCTTTATTTTCTTTGGTGTTTCGTTTAAGCTTTGGATCACCTCTGCGTATACGGAAGTATCGACCTGGTGGTTAAAGGCTAAACAACTTCAATTTGTTTTATTTTTCTTATTTTGTTTAAACATTGGACTTTCTCTGCGTATACGGAAGTATCGACCTGATTGTTAATGTTTAAACATTCTGAGTTGTTTTCGCACAAATCACAGTTGATAAAAGTTTAAAGGCATTACTAGAGTCAGTGTATTGCATGATGAGGGGATATGCTGAGATCGTGGGGTCCACAAGAATTTAGTGCAAAATTAATATACCTAAACGTATCGGTAAGCGTTTCGAAAGTTTTTAGATTGAGTTTAAGTGGACAACAATATCGTCAATCCATGTGAATCGTTTAAAACTGAATATGTTTAAAGCTTAATGGTGTTGGTGATTGGTCACATAAACTGATATGATCCTCTTACACAAACTCACAAAATAGTGTTTTTATATATTTCTTTTCTGCATTTCTATATTGTTCCTTCTAGAAGTTTAGCCTTATTTGAAAATTTCAAAAAGATTTTCGACAACTGATGTTCAAAATTTCAAGTGCTGAACATGATGAACATGGTAGGGAGTGTGTGTATAAATGAAGAAATTTGTTTTGAATAAGGAAAGTTTGATTAGTTAATCAAGGTCATTGATTTGAACTTGATGTAACTATTGAAAGAACTTATGTGTTTGTGAGAATATTTGTACAGAAAATGTTGAACAAAGCAAAGTTTCAATTCCTGATGTTCAAATTCCAGGTTTTCGTTACTATGCTACAGATAATGAATTCCAGACTAAGATCCCAGCTGATTGAAAGGGGGAGTCTGAAGACAAGAAGCAGGTTACAGATCCTGATGCTATGGAAAGCCAGGAGAAGTTCTGGAAGCCCAAAGACTGATAAAGACTGAAGATGCGAAGACTCGATACTTCAGACTCGTCAACATCCGAGGGGGAGTCTGTTAGTGCATCCGTCTGTCGACTTCGTCTTGTATCGAGTCTTATACTAGAATTGTTAGATCAGGGCATGTAGAATGAGAAATTTAGGGTTTTGAGTGTTGTTTTAGGCTAATTCCGTTTGAATGTGTAATTCCGCTTGAAAGTGGCAAACACCAATTCAAGCGAAATTAACATAAGCTATTTCGCTTGAAATGGCCAGTGCCACTTTCAAGCGAAATCACAACTCTATAAATAGCACTCAAGCGAAATCATTTGTAACCTTCTTGTTTCCGACAGCGAAGCTCTGTCAAAGTGTCTCCGTGCTGTAAATTGTTACCAGATCAATAAACAAGACAATTAATAGTGATTCTAGTGTTATACATGCTAAACAAAAATAGAATCAATGAATTCCACCTCTGATTCTGTCTGAGTACTCTTCTGATCGTCTCGTATGGTCGGTAAAACGATCCTACAAGAAAACAAGTGAGGAACTCATCAAGTTATGGTTCGCACAAATGGCTCATGAATTTTATGAAGACCGTAAGTGTGTTAGTTAGTTCGGGTGTCATACATAGAAAATCGTATGTTCGAGATATCCTCATCTCCAAGGCATCCATGGTTCATTAATCCATGAGTAATGCAAGCAGGGGAAAACTCATTCAATCAGAATTTTTTACAAGATAGTGTTGGACAAAGCGATACTGTTTATGAAGCATAACATGATAAGACGTGAGGAAAACATCCTAAGTTGTAGTCGGATTCGACGCGTCCAACTCTATGTAGCATATGTAATCTGCAGGATAAGTAGTAAGGGTTTTTCCGATATCACGAATGTAGTGGGTTGTACGCAAACAATGTGATACAGAAATAAAGTACACCTTCTGTTGATATAAGTGTCGCGTCAATGAAATCGATACATCAAGAATCAGCCAAGGAAAGGATGGTTGTAGCACTAGTTTGAAATGTTAAGGTTCGCTGAAATGTCTGCCAAGGTTTTCAAGTTAGGTTGTTCACGAGAAAGGGCAATTCACCTTTATCCATGTTCTTGGATGAGTTGGCGGTTTAACAAGTTGAGTAGTAATCAAATTGTAAAGAGTTGTCGTAAGTTGTGCGAACGATTTTTTAAGTAACATGTGGGTCGCTAAGAGATTCCATCGCGAGAATGCAAAAGGAGGTTCAAAATTGCAGGTTTGACTACACAACACACCATCATGGTTACTATCAGAGAATGATCACCATTGATCAAAGGTCAAGTTTGCCGATTCCTTACAACTAGGATGGATCCATGGTAAACACCGGTCGATGTAAAGGGTAGCGAAAAGGCCTAAGTATTACAAAAGAGGATAGTGCAGGTATGGTTAAAACAGTTCAAATCAAGCAATAGAACTCTAGGTTATTCGGTAGGGCAAAGGGGACGAGTCTCTCTTTCTAGGTTAGGGGAAGAGGTTGGTGAACAAAACGAAAAGAAAAGAGTAATTGCCGTCGTCTGTACTTCTCCACTTAGCTTGACGCTTTGCATTTCACCTTCCACTCTTGGTTTGTGCGCATTCTGAGCACCGGTGCCTTCGATTGTTTCATGCATGGGGTTAATTTTGTGTCACCGTTTGTTTTTCCTAATAACGCGCGATCCCGTCGTTTCGCTCTCGTAGTCACTTTTTAAGACCCATAGCAGGCTTCCCACTAGTAGGTATTTCAAGTAAACGTTCATCGCAACAGTTTGTTCTAGTCCAGAGATGAAATCAGGAACTATGTGGAAGAGGATTAGGAATAACTAGTTCTTTATGCTTCGCGTGTTGTGGTTTCGAATCAAGGTTAGGAGAATTCACTCCTGCTTAGCGCATATCATGTTTGCATAGTTTTTGTTCACATATAAACCACAGGGTTGAATACTAAACATACACTTACATATTTATACACGTATGCTAAATATACACATGCACATTTACACATATATGTTATGCACAAGTAAATGCCGATAGCTTACAATTACCAGGTGAGCATCTAAGTCTGATGAACCTTGCAATCCGGAGTGTGGTGTCGTTGTGGTTTTAGTTAAAGAACGGTTATAGTCTGGTTTTTATATAAAAATATTTTTCAACTCCAACCAAAATATTTTATATCTTAAACCTAGGTCACTATAATTAATGGCTCTGATACCAATCTATAACACCCTCAAGATCCACACGCGGAGTACTACCGCGAGGCGTATGACTGACCAGGATCTTAACCATTAATCATGTTGAACCGATTACTTAGGTTTTAAATTTTCCCAATAAAGTTTAGTCTATGTATATTTAAATGTTCGAAAACATAGTTTAATTTAACAACAGAAGTATAAGGAAAACCCACATTTATTTAAAACCACAAGATTGTTAATTATACGTTAACCATGAAACTTACCAACCATGCACTCCAGCCAATTGCAATGTCCGTCCTAAGTTGTAACGAGCAACCTGCAAAGCATGCAGTAGGGCGTCAACATAAAGTTGGCGAGTTCACCATTGTCCAGTTTTAGTTTTCGAAAACGTAAGTTGTTTAGATAAACCAATTATAATCACGTTATGGGGAGCTACCCCATCTGTAAGCTCACTAAACTGCGGATACGAAACTGAGGACTGTCTAGTTGTTGTGCCCCGTTTGTCAATGGCTATCACCATTGACCACGTGCAAGGCATACTAGTTCACACCCGATCCCCCCGATCACGGTGTGAGGTTTGTCAAATGTAATAGCGCTATCAACTAATATCCCGTTGACCCTCGGTGATTAATCGGTATTATAAGTGGGGACTTTCCATGATAGAGTTTCGTTTAGTTTTGCTTGTTGGGATTCTAAATAATATCCAAACGTATTCCCCCCGGAAATAGCAGTTTATCATATACAATCATATTTCCCCCGGAAATATTAGTTTAACAGTATCCTTCACAAGGATAGTAGTTCGTCCGTGTCCCCCCGGGATGCATGCTTTTAGTGTGTGTGAACTCACCTTTGCTTTGCTCGGTAGATAAAGCATTCGTCCTAAGTTGGTCAACCATATCCTATTATGGTTATCACTTATTAGGACGGCAAACAAGTAATCACGTATAAGCTACACGTATCTAACACATATTCATCACGTAGTGTACAAGTATCAATTATTATATAACAATTTAATCATAAATAATCCATGTACAAAACAATTATTCAAAAAATATTATGGAACAGTGGGTTATGTGTAACATATAGAAAGTTTGGGCCATTCTAGTGTGCAGCCCACTAGAATAAGGCTCATTAATAACTAAGTGTGCGGCCCACTTATCAGTGCGCGACCACTGATAAGTGTGCGATTTATACAAGAGAGTGTGCGGTCCATTGAATGTGCGGTCATACATTGAGCGTGTGGTTTAAGAGTGTGCGGTTATAAATGTGCGACTTATAAAATCATTTGGGCCTATTTAGTGTGCGGCCCGTTAAGCTAAGCCCAACAAGACTGTGCGGCCCACTACCCAGTGTGCGGCCGCTGGGTAGTGTGCGGTCATGCTAAGGAAAGTTGTACATTGTGCATTTAAGTTTGTACGAGCAAGTGTGCGACCTAGCTTTATAAAAAACATAAACAATTCAACATCCCTTATCTTGTACAGGAATCATAGTTTACATATTAATTCGGAATTATCGTCCTTCCGTTCTTGTGTCAATAACATAACCATTTCAAGGCTTCAAATCAACGCATCATGCAGGAGTCTATCTATTTAACAAAATAGTGAACAAGTGGTGAACCATAATCATCTTCATATCACTAGTTACATCACTAGTCATTCGGATATCCATATAACATAATCCAATATTTACAAAGCATTATCAAGCATGCACATTAGTATCACGAAATCAAGCAATGGATTGCACAAGATTGTTTCCCAAAACAGAATCATATACGGCCTATACATCAATATATTTATGAGTAAGTTTAGACTAACAGTTTTAAAAGGACAACTTTTTGCATCTTATGCATATTCCAAACAAACAATCAATCGGCCAATACAAGCCATCGGGTTCCCTACTATCTCGATATCTGACTGTTTATAAAAAGAGGTTCATATCTTCATCATCAACATAACTTCAACATATATCATCATTTAGAACAATTTTTCAATTATCATGTATACATATCAACCAAAATCACCAAACAGTTAACAACATCCTATATCTCAATGCTTCAAATAACAATTTTAACAAGATTCCATAACACCAAATTCAGTAGCACATATTTACATCAAATCGAAACTCCCAAAATACACGACAATAGTTTCAGATGGATATTCACTGACCGAGAGATGAGAAGGATCAAAAGATGGAATCCTGCTGCTGTTGCACGAGTCGGAGCTCCGGCGGTTGCTGCTGCTGCTGCTGCTGGTGAGTTTCTCTGCTGTCCTGCCATTCACCGTCGCATCGGACCTGAATCACACCCGAACCTGCTGAATTTGGAACCCGAACTCCTTGGAACCCCAAACCAAAATCAACTCGAACCTGAACCGGACCACGGCTGACCCGATGTCACACCCCAACCGATGGCGGACACATCGGGATGAGACGAACAAATTGCTCAAAACATCATAACACTATTGTGACAATATTTAATTAAATTCAAATTTCATTGCAAGGGCTAAATTGTCATACAACATTCAAAATAGAGATAACAACATTGTTCAAATCCAACATAACATCAAAAGATAAATAGATTAAAGGTGTGTATCTAGTCCACCCTAAACTTGTTTCATCATTCATCCATACTTCAATAATCAACCTGCAACATGTATTAAAATAGAGTTTCAATGCAAAGGCAAAGAGCGAGTATACAAGTTTGTTTACATAGCATAATAGAATAAAACTCAAATCCAGCATGATTCATAATATGTGATTACTAGTATGCAATTTTTGGCATACAATATGATCAAACCCAAGAATACAACGCATTAAAATAGCCTAATCCCAATCGTTCAGCGGGGTGGTGATGATAAACTTAACAATACCCAATTCGTTCAGCAGGCGGGGCGTTAAACCTATAGCGCTATAATTGTTAAGGTGGGCGAGCAAAGTTAATGAGCATATAACGTTCCAAATCGTTCATAGAGCATACAAGAATAACAAGTAAGTCACATTAGTTTCATGCATTCGATCAAGGATTGAGTATGTTTAGTTCAAAAGTTGTTTGTATAGTTATACATGTTGCATCCCAAAGTGTAAAAGGGAAAAAGGGATCGAGTATACTCACGGTGGTTGCAAGCTTTCCTACTTGAAATCCCACGAGTGAGTTGATGGATGGATTAGTTTGGAGCACCTAGTCCTTTTACACGAGGAAACATAGGTGTGTGAGTTTGGCGTTCAACGGAAGATTATGAATTCGGATTTAACATAGCATAAAGTACAATGTGAAAATAATCATCTTTAACTTATAACTCTTATATGACACTATGTAACCACTAGGGTTATATTGTATTTCATGGGTAGTATACCCATTAGAATCATATTAAGGTTTTAGGTCTTAGATGATATTCTACTAATTTAACATATGAACACAAGTTCAATATTAAAGGTTCGAATGAGTAAGTATATACATATTTAGGTTAAGTATACATATTATTTAGTCCATTAATTCAAGTAGGAGGTAGAAGATTGAAATCTCCATTTAGGCACCTCGAGTTTTCATGGATGTCATGTATGGGGTAGGAAGAACTTGCTTCCATTTAGGAACCCCTTGAATGTTCACCACTTCACTTGATGTAAAGACAACCAAGGAGGGTCACGAACTAGGATTTGTACAATAATATAAACAACCTAACTAAAGAGAAATCATCAAATCATGTGAGGATTCCATGTTGGAACAACCCAAGTTGTTCCACAATCACTCTATATCAAGATCTAAGCTTGAACATGACTTGTGGGTGAAATACCCTAAATAAAACAGAAATTATTTGAGGTTTATCCTCTGAGTTTACATGTCTCAATCATGTTGTTACACCTAAACAACCATAGGAAAGGTCGTAGGCATTGTTACATAAGTGTGAGATGTGTTAGACACAAGTATGATAAGTTTAAGTAAGCTTTTGAATAACTTAAAACAAAACAGAAAGTTTTGGTCCTTTTTAGGGCAATTCCAAACATAATTTCTCCAGGGAAAAACCAAGGAATCAAACCCAAGGACATAACAAAGAAATAGAAGAAAGAATCAAGTGATTTGGAGTGAAAATGAGCAAGTTACACTCACTTTTGTAAGAGTGTATGAATCTGTCCAAAAACTCAGATTTGCTGCTGATTGAGAGTGAATTTGCGAAGTGTAATGAGTTGTGAAAGTGTAAAATGGGTTGTAGGAGGTGTGTATTTATAGTGGAAGAGTTTAGAGATGATTGGAGGTGATTAGAGGTGGATTAAAGGGGATTGGGTGAGACTTAGACTTGGGATTTCGTGCAATAGCTGGAAGAAAACACACTGGCTGTCGAAACAGGGCCTTGGCGTGACGCCAAGGACCCTAGCGTCACGTGGCGCCCCCCTTTAGGGGAAGTTTGGCTTAAATACAATTTAGTCCCTGAAGTTTATGTTTTGTTGCTTTTAGGTGTATTCTTGATAGTTTAGGGACTTGTTTTGACATATAAGCATAGTTTAAGAGCAAGACAAGTATGAGTATCATAAACCAAGTATAATTGATCATACAAATGTCGTAATCAAGTATCGTTCTCATTCAAAACACGTTCAAGCATAAGTTTTGTTTAATTACAAGTTTATCACATAGTTTCCGAGAATATCGTTCAAGTATCAATTGATCCACAACATCGAACATACGAGCATAAATAGAGTGTGTATAACATATTTGTAACAAAATACGAATTTCATTAATGATTCAAGTCTCGGTTTGACAAAGATTACAAAGAAAGAACGATTACAAGAATACAAGGTTTCCAAAAATAGAAATACGAACAAAACTTTCTATAAATGGAACGTACAAAAGAGCCGGGCATTATAGTGTCCCCTCCTTTAGGAAATTTCATCCCGAAATTTAGGAAGACGTAGGGAAAAGATGAGGATATTTCTTCTTCATCTCGCTCTTGAGTTCCCAAGTGAATTCAGCGCCACGTTTACCTTCCCATCAAACCTTGACGATAGGAATTTTACTACGCCTCAATAACTTGACTCCTTGATCCATGATTTCGACGTGTTTCTCCACAAAATGTAAAGTGTCGTTTATTTGGAGATCTTCGGGAGGGACTTGAAATCCTTCTTCAGCGTGACACTTCTTTAGATTTGAGACATGAAACGTTGGATGAACGTTGTTGAGTTCTTGAGGTAAATCGAGTCGATAAGCCACCGCGCCAACCCTTTCGAGTTTCTTGAAAGGGCCAACATAGCGATAAGCCACCGCACTGAAATGCAAACTAAAGCTTCTGAGTTGTTGATTGAGCAGAAACAGAATCGGCATAAGCTCCACCCCGCAAACTTCGTAGGAATATCGTTAGAACCACCGCCACATCGGCCGTCGCTTCGCCGGACAGCGCCGCCGCGGCCCCCCTGTTCCTTCATTTGCTCACTTCTCGATCTACACTCTATCTCGTCTCCACACCACCATAGACGGCGGTGGTGGTGGTGTCGGCCGTTCGCCAGTCAGTCATCGAGGGGGAGGGGTTGTGAGGTGGTTGAGGTGTGCGTAGGATATGTAGGATCATTTGCACGACCAAAACGAGTTGTTCAGAAGATTTCTATCCAATACGAAAGGCGGAATCAGACGTATCGGAGTTATTTCAGCTGGTTTGCACTTAGATTCACTTTAAACTGTCTCTGTATTGATATCAGATCGTTTTACAATGCTGGAGACACTTCGGCAGAGCTTCGCTACCGGAATCGAAACCGTTACAAATGATTTGAACAAGGCACTATTTATAGGCATTACCATTTCGCACGGAATGACTCACACGAAATGGCTAATGTCATTTCGTACGAAATGGCCATTGCCATTTCGTGCGAAATGGTCACAACTCCATTTCGTGTGAAATGGTCTTTCCCACATATTTCACACTTTTCTCGTATTACATGCCCTGATCTAGCCAACCTATTACAAGACTCGATACAAGACGAAGTCGACTGACATATGCACTAACAGACTCCCCCTTGGATGTTGACGAAGTCTTCAGTGTCGAGTCTTCGGTAAGTCAACCCTTCAGTCTTTATCAGTCTTCTCGCTCTCTCCAAAATATTCTCCATCGTAAGCATCCTCAATCAATCTCTTTTTCTCTCTTCCATAATCTCAATCTGACTCTACCCTCTCTTGACCAGATCTCTTGATTCCTTAAGTTTATCAGCATCAGCAGCTTGCATGGACACAGTTCCATAATCATAAACTGGCTCTTTACATCTTCAGACTCCCTCTTGATATCTTCAGACTCCCCCTTTCGTTAAGCTGGGATCGTAGTCTGGAATTCTCTCTTGCTAGATCGTGACCTGACTCAAACTCTGCAACTTTCACAAGTTCAGGACCGTTGACTGACTCTCCATAATCACAGAATCTGGAACCTGGCTTTCTCATATTTTTCAGGAGTTGAAAGCTAGCTGCTACTGCCTGCACAATCTCTACCCAAAACATAAGTTTTACAGATTTTAAATTTTAACAATTTTAAACTCTGCTTACCACTTTCAAACTCAAACAATCTCATGTAAATATCATCCAAAATGATTTAAAATTTATAATCTTTGATGACCACTTGTAAGCAAATCATTTTTTAAACACATTCTCCCAGACCTGTTGTTCATCATGTTTAGCATTCAGAATTTTGAAAATCAGCTCTCCAACATCAGTTGTCGAAAATCTTTTTGAATTTTTTCAAAATTTTATGCTAAAACACTCCGAAAATCTTTTTGTATTTTTGAAATAAATGGAAAGCAGTAAAGAAATATTTACACACGATCTTTTTGTGAGTTTGTGTAAGAGGATCATATCAGTTTATGAGACAAATCACCAACACCGTTAAGCTTTAAACATTTTAAGTTCTAAACGATTCACTTAGATTGTCAGTATACTGATCCACTTAAATTTTCACACAAAGTTCAACTGTTTCGAGATACGAGATTAATGTTTTAGAGACTTAAACTTATTCGCGTGTCCCACCTCAGAATATACTCCCGTATCCAGACTCCTATATTCAGTCTTACAGGTGAATGTACACTAGTGATATCTGTAAAGGGGTAAATGCGAGACCATGAGAGCTCAGGCTATTGCTTCCGCAAAATCAGAGAGATGATGGTTCGACTTTCGGTGGGTTCCCTTTAGAGAATCTTTTCTTCAACAGCACATGATTAGCATTTTTCAATGTTTCATCATTTTTTATACTCAGGGTAGGCTTTAAGATTAAAGCAATGCAAAGTATTATACGAGGACTAGGCTATTGCTCCCGCAAAATCAGAAGTCCAGGTATAATACCCCAGATATCACCACGCACAAAGACCTAGTATGTCAGAAATAGAAAGGCCTTCAAACGAGATTTTAGGGGTTACCTATATATCCGAGAGATGTTCCCCACGAAATAAGCAAGTTTGATAGTTAGGTTTATATCTCTACAACAATCTACTAAGTGTGCGAAAACCTACTGGCATATCATCAGGGAGACCGTTTATCACATTTGACTTTTCAATTCTTTAGCGTGTTGTGATAGTCCACTGATGTACTATCATTTCCTCTTTTTCACAACAAAACTCATTTTGAATTTCTCAATGTTTTTGGTTTTTATAGATTTCATCATGTTTTTTGCTTTTTCAAATTTTTGAAATTTCTAAAATTTTTACTCCCCCTAAAATCAAAAATATGTTTCAATTTTTGCTTTTCAAGTAAAAATTTGAAAATAAAATGTACAAGTAAAGTGACAACTGTTGTGAATTGCTTCAAATCTCCATCCACTTGGCAAAGACAATCAGAACTCCCCCTGACAACAAACTATTTTCCATCATGATTTCAAAACACTTAAGTTTGTTTTGATCAAAATGTTTTTTTCCAGAAAATAAGTTTTGTTGAATTCACAAACCACTTGTAGGTTAGGGGTTTCATCACATTGTTATTCAATCACTTGTATGAAAGTTAAAACAAGTTCAACTTAATGACCTTGATTAACCACTTGTAGGTGAAAACCTCTTTTTCAACCACTTGTAGGTTTACTTATCAACCATACCATTTGTAAAATGAAATATGACAATTTTCAAGAATACTACCACTTGTAGGTCGAAATATCACAAATGTGAATTTCTCAAGAAAGATGCCGATTCATGCTCCACGATTACCAACTTGGGAGCTCCGGCAAGTCCAGAGTTTAGTCATGATAGGTTCTATCCCAGTTACTAACCTGGGATGACCCATCTTCATCTGGTTTCTTCATTTTCTTCTTATAAAATTCCTTTACCCCTTTGACCTTTCCGTCAATCATTTTTCCAAAAATATTTTTAACTGTGGGGTTAAAGGCTTTTTCAACATCAAATTCTTTCTTTTTAGAAAAGAATTGATTTGAAATCTCAACTTTTCCAATTTTTTATTTCAAATTTTTAGCCCGCAATGGTGGAAAATTTGCATCATCCAATGGCGGCACTGAATTTTCACCTTTTATCTCAACTTGTGGCTCCTCTGAATTTGACGAGTTAGATTCATCGCCAGAACTATCATCAGATTTCTTAACAACCCACTTTTGGTTGTTAAGATTCACCTTTCTTTTGTAAAACCTCTTTGAACACTCACCAACCTCAAACTTTGAATTTTTGAAAACTTTAAATTGTTTAGTTGGTGGTTCATTCTCAACCATCTTTTCTTTCAGTTTATCAGAAACTCCCTGTTTTGTTTGGATTTCCTTTGGACAATTCCTGACAATATGACCAACTGTTTTGCATTGAAAACAGGTTCTCGTTTCCTTCTTCTGAGCAACTTCCTTCTTCATTCCTTCTTGCTTTTTAGCAAGGAATTCTTTGCTTGTCTGCTTTCTGAACAATTGCTCTTTTTCTTCTTCAGATGATGTTCCTGAAATAAAAACAGTTTTTGGTTTATAAGTTTTCTCATATTTATGATTTTTCAGTGGAATAAAACCAAGACCTTTCTTTTTGAAATTACCGTTATGGTTTGGTTTCTTTTGAAAACCAGAACTGTAACCCTTTTTCTTGTTTAACCTTTGTTTATCTCTTGAGGTGTATTGTTTGGTTTTTTTAGAAAGATTTACATCTTTTATTTCATAAATATTAATTTCTGATAGTTTAAAAACCTTTTTAATCATTTCAGTTGTAACACCTCTTATTGGAAATTCTTCATCAGAATATAATTTGTCAGAATCATTCAAAGTATATGCTACTTTGAATGTTTTGTCATTCAAATTATTTTGTGATAACAGAAATTCTTTATTATAAACCAGTTTGCCCTTTTCAAATGTTGGACTTGAAGTGTCGAACTCAGACTTTGAATTTGATTTTGACTCCTCCGTTTCATCTTTATCCAACACCTGATCGACCACTTTCTTTATTAACTCGGACTCATGATCAGTGTCCGATGATGTGAAAGTAACATCAATGTTATCTGGCAAGTTATCTGAAGACTCATATTCCCACTGTAAGTTGGTTACCTTTTTTACTCTTTCTGAATTTGGATTTCGTGGAGAATATCCATTTTCAAGCGGGGGTGGACACTTGTTATAGTCAAAACTTTGTTTCTTACCAGAACTCTTCACTTCAGTATCTTCTTTTGTTTCAGAATTCTTCTCCTCAGATGTTTCATTTTCAAACGCCTTCATGCCTTCAACTGTAGGGTAAATCCTGTCAATCACATAAGAAGAACATGAGTAACTTTTCAATAATTTGTTTACTCTCTCAGTTTCGATTCTCTGAGTTTACAATTTCTGTTCAAGCTCAGCATACATCCCAATGTAATAGTTGATCATTTCCTGCTTTATCATGTATGCTCCATTGAGTGTCTTCATGGCTGTAGCTTGTTCGCTGCTTGACTCGTTGTATTGATTCATTGCTTTGTTCAAGACATCATACGATTCTTTCAGTCTGTTCATGTTGTGAATCAACTCATTGTTTTGCTTTTTCATTGTCTCACAATTTTCACAATTCTCAGACACCTTTTCTGCAACAGCTTCCTTTTTAATCTCGAAAGCAAGAATTTCTTTGTCCTGCTTCTTTATCACATGAACCTCTTCTTTAACATTCTTATCTTTCTTGCCTCTAGAGTTTAAATACTTTTTTATTTTATCGGCCCAATAATCATCAGTAGTATATTCATCAGCACTATCTTTAACTATTTGAGCAACAAAAGCTTTATGATCTGAAGTTCCGTTAGGATCATAATCATCCCAACTGAAATCTTTTGGAAGTCTTTCATCATCTTGATCTATTAGACATGTTTTTTCTCTGCTGAAATATATTTGTCCCAACTGAATCCTTTTGACGAACTTCCATCATCTTGATTAACAAGATAAGCTTTCTTTGATTCCTCAAGCTCCTTCCTAGCATGAGCAGTTTGTGGCTGTTGTTGTTGATACGGCTGTTGAGCAACTTGATAATAAATCGCTTTCCGATAATAATCATTGTTTCCAAAGGGATTTTGAGCTCCGCTTGCTTCGCGGTTTGTGCATTCTCGCTTGAAATGCCCTTTTTCCCTGCAACGAATACAAGTAACTTTAGATTTATCAAATCCTAAAGTAGAAACATTTACATCACGAAAATCATCTCTGCCTGTAATCTGTTTAAACTTTTCAGCTCTTCTCAACACACTAGCCAAACACTACTTTATGTCCATTAACTCCATCTCCTCAGCATCGATCTGATCGTAATCCTCTTTTGTCAACATTGGATTTCCGATCCTTCCTGCAACCAAACTTCCATAAGACTCTAACACAGTCACCAACAAAGACATATGACTTTTGGCAACTTCTTCTGAGTAATTTTGATCATTCTCAAGATTTAGTGCAATGTTGCACTGTAGAACTTTCCCACTCTTGGTTGCTGAAAAATTTAGATCAAACGATGGATATGAAGAGAATCCCATTTTGCTACTTGACCCTTGAGATGAATCTCCAGAAGAACTTTTTGCATTGAAAGCAGTTTCAATCTTTGGTGCAATGTGGGTCTTATCACTAGTATCTCCTTTGTAATACAGACCAATGTCTTGTTCACCATCATAGTTCTTCATTCTCGCTATCTTTCGTTGTTCCATCTCTTGAGCTTCAAGTTGTTTAATAAAATCGCTCAGCGTTAGCTTGTCAAAATCCGGTTTATTTTTCAACATTATAAGATACGTGCCCCAAACATCATGTGGCAACGCATCAGCTAACTTTTCAATCAATTCATCTTTATCTTTATTGATGTTCAATCTTTTTATATTCTTCACCAAATTGCAATATCTTTCTATAATCTGCTTGGTGTTTTCAGTTCTTAATCCACGGAATAGATCAAATTCTTTCTTTAAAAGCGACTTTTTGTTCTTGATCATCTCGTTACTTCCAAGAAACTTTGATTCTAATTCTTCCCATATCGAATGTGCACTTCCGCTGTGTTGAAGTAAAATCAAGATGTCTTCTTTAATAGCTTGCTGCAAGAGACTAACCATCAATTTTTCATTTCTGTAATTCTTTTTCTCATCAACACCTAAATATTTGATATCAACCTTCACTCCATTGTCCTTGGCCGGTCTAATATATTGAGATTCAGTATGTTCCCATGCATCTACGTAATATGCTTGAACCCAGTTTTCAAAACGTTCGGCCCATCCAATATACTCCTCAATGCTCATAAGCTTAGGCGGTTTTTGCGTGGTTCCTGTTTCATTTTCTAGCATCGTATTCTGAGTAATAGTAATCGGGCTAGCAAAGGCATTGTAAAACTCATTTTCCATGATTCGGTTATCAAAATTTCACAACCACAGATTTTCAAACGAAATGGAATTACTGAAACACCTTCAAGCAAAATAGAGCAACTTTTAAACGAAATGGCCTGCTCAAACGAAATGAACCTTTTACACGAAATGGGTCCTTTCAAGCGGAATAGACCTTTTGGTGCGAAATGGAGACAACTTAACTAATCCGTACGAAATGGAATGTACAGTAGAAACTCTATAAAATAATACACTTGGGACCACCAAAATTTATTAATTAAAAGAGTTATTAATTAATCGATAAATTAATAATTATTAACTTATATATTAATTAATATTTTATTAATTTATAGTAGAATACTTAGTTTACAAACACCTTTCAAGCATCCTCTTAATTATTGTATACAATGCATGTATTTCAAATGAACGGCCCAATTTGAAAGAAACCTTCAATCTCCCACCTTATTATGCTTCTTGTGTTCAATGTATCACTTTATGGACATTAAAAATATTTTCTATATAAATACAAGATCAAAATAGGTTAACACAAACAAATCATACACACAACATGGCTTCCCATCTTAAAGGTGTGAAAAAAACAACAATGACAGACGAGATTCGAAGAGCATTATGCAAGCACAACAAGGATAATCCAAGTCTCACTCAAAAGCAATTGCAAGAATGGGTTCATAGTAACTATGGTTTGCAGGTGAGTCAAGTGACAATACCGAATACAGTTAAGCGGTCTTTAGAGTATCTCTCACTTGCTCCCGAAAGAGGCGATGTTAAGCGACACAAACCGGCAAAATTTCCTGACCTAGAAAAATCTCTCTATGAATGGATTCTTCAATATCAAGAACATGTGAATATGACAGGTGAACTAATCATCGAGAAGGAGAAAAAGTTCATGAAAGATATGTATCCAGTGGATACTCCAGACTTTACTTTTTCTATTGGTTGGCTTGGAAAGTTCAAAGCAAGATATGGAATTAAAAATTTCCGGCATTTTGGAGAGAGTGGATCTGTTGAAATGGAGGGCATGGAGGACAAATTAAAATCCATAAGAGACAAAGTTGATCAGTTTGAAATGAAAGACATCTTTAATATGGATGAAACAGGTTTGTTTTTTTATTATTTTATTTTATATTTTGTACTTTAGTGATGTAATTATTTACATGTTTTGATCTTAAACAGGTTTGTTTTTTAGACTTCAACCGGATCATTCCCTTGCAACAATGCAGCTTGAAGGGAAAAAACAAGACAAGGAAAGACTAACTGTTGTTATTTGTTGTAATGAGGACGGTTCGGAAAAACTTCCTTTATGGATTATTGGGAAAACAACAGAAGTTCTTACCATGCTAAGGAAAATTAGAGACGAGATTCAAGGGGAAATTGATTTCAACAAAAAACAAAAGACAATTGAGTCATTTTTCAAGAAACCTTCATAAATCATTCATGTAATATGCTATATATAAGGAATTATTAATTTATATTTTATATGGGGTCTAAAGAAATTATCAAAAATGTACTATCTTATAATTTTAGCGAATTATTAATTTAGCACCCTATCCCCGAGTCAGGACCGGCAAAAAATATTATCTTAGAGAGTTTATTAAATAATCGAGTATTAATTTATCGAGTTTGTAGGATCGAATCGCGACCTGAATGAGTCGTTCGGAAGAGCTCAAATCCGTTTCAGAGGCGGAAACAAAGAAACGGATGTGAAAACAGCTTGATTCACACTTTAAACCTCTTGTATATTCGATTAACAATGTTTACAATAGCAAGGAAAACCGGCAGCACCTCGGTATCAAATCTGGAAATCGTTACAAATGACATGAACACAACCCTATTTATAATGTCTTGATTCCGCTCGAAGAGGAATAGAAACAGTTGGAGCGGAATCACAATCTTGTGATTCCGAGCGGAATCTCTCAAACTTACTATTTGGAGCGAAATCAGACTTGTCTCTTTGGAGCGAAATCAGACTTGTAAACTTCTAAACTGTTTTGTCTCTTGTGAGGTGATGCAATGATGATGTCATATTGATGATTTCATCATTGTATAATATGACATCATGCTTGAACAAATCCACAACAAAGCCGAGACTCGATGAAAGACGAAGTCGACAGATGCATGCACTAACAGACTCCCCCTCAGATGTTGACGATTCTTAAGTGTCGAGTCTTCTCAATCTTCAGTCTTTATCAGTCTTTGGGCTTCCTTTACTCTAACTGACTCTATCCAATCTCCAATTCTCTTTCAGGATCTCTGGCTCCTAGCTCTTGCATCTTCAGACTCTCTTTCTCTAACAGACTCCCCCTCAACTTGTGCTGGGATCGTAGTCTGGCTTTTACAGGTTCAGGTATCGTAACCTGATTCACCTGCATATTCTCTACCCAAAACATAAGTTTCATAAAAGATACGATATAACAAATTTAGAAACTTTGCTAATCACTTGAAGACACAACCCTGAATAGAAAGATTTATCATGTAAATTTCTGATGAACCACATGAATATATATCATTTTTCTTTTCAAACATCTTTAAACAAACTTTCCCAAACCTGTTCGTCATGTTCAGCACTCAGAAATTTGAAAATCAGCTTTTCAACATCAGTTGTGTAAAATCTTTTTGAATTTTCAAAAATTTATGCTAAAACACACCGAAAATCTTTTTGGATTTTTTTTGAAATAACAGAAATGAAATACAGTAAGGAAATATTTACAGACACTATTTTTGTGAGTTTGTGTAAGAGGATCATATCAGTTTTTGACAAGTCACAAGTACCGTTGAGCTTAGTTACACATTAAGAATTAAACAATTCACTTAGATTGCCGATATACTGATCCACTTAAATTTTCACACAAATTTCAACTTATTCAGGATATGGATTAGGTGAATTAAGGACTTAAACTCATTTATGTGTCCCACCTCTTGAATATACTCCCGTATCCAGATGCTAATATTCAGTCTTACAGGTGAGTATACCACAGATGATATCTGTAAGGGGTTATAAATTATGAAGAATCATGAGAGCTCAGGTCAGAACTACCGTTCAACAGAGAGATCATGACTCGACTTTTGGTGTGTCCCCTTTAGAGGATCTTTTTTACAACAGCATTGATTAGCAATTTTATTGTCTTATCATTTATGCTGAGGGTGGCGCTATATTTCAAGCATGCGGAAAGTATTATTTGAGGACTAGGTCAGAACCTCCATTCAGCAGAAGTCCTGGAATAATACCCCAGATATCACTGAGCATAAAGACCTAGCATCTCAGAAAGAGGGACCTTTCAAACGAGATTTCAGGGGTTACCTATATATCCAAGTAGTGTTCCCCACGAAATAAGCAAGTTTGAATTTAAGTTTATATCCCGAAAAAGTTTACTAAATGTGTAAAAACCTATCGGCATATCATCAGTGAGACCGTTTAACACTATTTAATCATTACATTTCTTTAGCATACTGTAACTGTCTACTGATGTACTATCATTTCCTCTTTTCATACACCAAAACTCATTTTTGAATTTATCATGTTTTTGCCTTTTTCGAATTTTCAAATGTTTTTGAATTTTCTGAAAATTTTTACTCCCCCTAAAATGCAAACACATTTTAGGAAATTTGAAAACCAACTGTACAATAAAGTGACAACTGATATCAAATAGCTTCAATTCTCCATCCATTTGGCATAAACAATCAGAACTCCCCCTTACAACAAACTATTTTCCCATTGTGATTTCAAAACACTTAAGTTTGTTTTAATCAAATGGTTTTTCCGGAAAATTAGTTTTGTTGATTTTAATAAACCATTTGTAGGTTAGGGGATTTGTTCATCATTTTGTTCTGTTTACATATCATGAGTTTATCCCTAATCATAACATTTATAAGTATGGTCCAATCAAGTTCAACTTAATGACCTTGATTAACCACTAGTCAATGAAAACCTTCTTCAACCACTTGTAGGTTTTCCACCATCTATCAACACCACTTGTAAAACAAAATATAACAATTCAAATATACCACCTGTACTTTACCAACTGTACCACTTGTAGGATCATTTGCTAAGAAAGATGCCGATTCCTGCTCCACTCTTACCAACCTGGGAGCTCCGGCAAGTCAGGAATTTTAGTTTGGAAAAACTTTCCCCCAAGCCTGACCAGCATTGGGAGATTCTGGTACACACCTGTCCCACCAACATTTTGATTTGTAAAAATCTTTTGCAGTTTTAACCTTCCCATCAACCATCTTCCCGAAAATATGTTTTACTTTGCCATTAAAAGCCTTCTCAACATCAAATTCTCCCTTATCAGCGAAGAATTGATTTGAGATCTCTACCTTTCCCACTTTCTTCATCAAATTTTCCTTTGACAATGGAGGAAAATCCTCATCGTTCACCTCTGGAACGGAATTCACAACCTTTTTATCAACCAAAGACTCCTCTGATTTTATGGAATCAGATTCACTGTCAGAATTACTATCTGTTTTAACAACCCACTTTTGTTTACTCAAATCACCTCTTCTTTTGTAAAACTTTTTTGAACTTTCTCCTTCCTCAGAAGTAGAATTTTCAAAATTTTTAACATTTTTCACAGGTTGTTCTTTCTTATCAACACAAGTCTTTCTCAAAACAGATTTAGAAGAAACTTCCTGTTTTTGGTAGTTGGTCTTGGGACAATTCCAAGCTATGTGTCCAACTTCTTGGCATTTGAAACAGGTTCTTCTGTCAACTCTTTGAGCAAACTTTCTCACATTCTTCTTCATTTCAGAAAGAAACTCCTGGTTTGACTGCTTCCAGAACGGTTTCTTCTGTTCATCCTCTGAACTTCCTCCTGAAACAAATTTTTTTTTGGTTTATAAGTTTTCTGATTTTTATAATTTTCTGAAGAATTGAAACCAAGACCTTTCTTTTTGAGATTACTGTTATAGTTTGGTTTCTTTTGAAAACCATAACCAGAACCGTAACCCTTTTTCATGTTCAATCTCTATTGGACTCTTGAAGTGTAAGGTTTAGATTTTCCAGAAAAATTTCCATCTTTAATTTCAGAAATGTTAATTTATGTTAATTTGAAAACCTTGTTAATCAATTCTGGTTTAACACCTCTTAATGGAAATTCTTCATCAGAAAATAATTTGTCCAAATCATGCAAAGTATATGCTACTTTGAATGTTTCATCATTCAAATTATTCTTTGATAGAAGAAATTCTTTGTTGTAAACCCTTTTAACCGGTGAACTCGGACTCTTTTCTGACGAATTCGGACTATCAGACTTAGACTCCGACTTTGACTCTTCATCCGTATCCAACACCTGATCGACAACTTTCTTTACTAACTCAGACTCATGATCAGTGTCAGACGCTGTGAATGTAACATCAATGTTATCTGGTAACTCATCAATGGTTTCAGACTTTAACATGATGTTTAGAGCCTTAGTTAAACGTTCCTCATTCGGCTTTCTGGGAGAATAAGTTTCATGGATCGGAGGCAGACATCTGTTATACTTGACACTTGGTTTCTTACCAGTATCAGTATCTTCAGTCTTTTTATCCATGAATGCTTCCAGGCCTGCAACAGTAGGATAAACACGATCAATCAAATAATCACATGTTGTATAGCTTAGCAACAATCGTTTAATCCTTTCACTTTCAATCTTCTCAAGTTCTACTTCTTTCTTCAATTTAGCACAGTCTTCAATATACTCATTGATAACGCTTTGTTTTGTCATTAATGTTGCACTCATTTTATCCATTGCTTTTTCGATTTCTGAATTTGTCTTTTTCAAACTATCAATTGTTCTGTTCAACACATCATACGACTCCTTGACATACTTCACATCGGACAGTAAATCTTTTTTAACTTTCTCTAATTCAGTAATCTTGTTGTCTTTCTCCTCACAATCTTTGCAAGATTCTGAACATTTAAAACATGGTTTTTCAACTTCAACCACTTTTTCAACTATCTTCTCAACTTCGATAGTCTTTTCTACTTCAACAAGTTTTTCAACTTCAACTATCTTTTCGACAATTTTCTCAACTTCGACAAGTTTCTCAACTTCGACAAGTTTCTCAACTTCGACAATTTTCTCAACTTTGACAAGTTTCTCAACTTCTACTATTTTCTCTACCACTTTCTCCACTTCAACAATTTTTTCTATTACATTCTCAGTAACTAGTTCATCTTTTGTTTCTCCAGCTTCTGTCTTCGCCATTTCATCAGCTAGTAACTTTGCTGCTTCTAGCTCTCTCTTCAAACGAGCAATCTTCTTCTGATTCAGCATTTCAACTTTATCTGCATAAAAAAAATTAAAACTGTCAAGATCAATGCTTTTTCTACATTTGTTAAGATATTCTTCCTCATCATCAGTATCAATATCACTTCCAAGATCTGGAAAAATTGGGATTCTTTTTTGACTATCTTCATCTTCACCCAAAATTTTAGCAACAAGAGCCACATTAGGTATATAGTTGTCCCAGCTAAATCCCTCTGCAACAAACTCATCACCTTGATCTATTATCCCAAAATAAGCTTTCTTATTTGCTTCTTCGATCATTTTTCCATGAGCAGTTTTCTGTTCCTTTTGTTGAGGTTGTTGATCAATCTGATGAAAGATTGATTTCTGATAATAATTGCTCTTTTCCTGATTCCCAGTTGCTTCTTGGTTTTTACACTCTCGTTTAAAATGACCCTTTCCTTTACAACGGAAACAAGTAACTTTAGACTTGTCAAAACCCAGTGGAGAAGTAGCCATTCCTCGAAACTCATCTCTTCCAGTAATCTGTTGAAACTTTTCTGCTCTCCTACATGCACTAGCCAAACACCATTTCACATCCATCAACTCAAGTTCCTCTGCATCAATTTGGTCGTAATCTTCTTTCGTGAGCATCGGATTACCAATTCTTCCTGCAATTAAGCTTTCATATGACTCTAACATGGCGACAAGAGATGCCATGTGTTGTTTAGCCAGCTCTGGAGAAAGATGTTGACCATTCTGAATGTTCAATGTCACATTGCATTGAAGATTTGTAGAATTCTGCTGTTGAGGACTTGATGTTGTGCTGTTTGGATCAAAACTTGAAAATGATGAAGAATATCCACCACTTTGAGTTGTAGTGCTAGCATTTGGACTTGAAGAACCATCTGCACTAAAAGCAGTACTAATTTTTGGACTTTGGCTGGGGGTAGCTTCAAACTTGTTCCCTCGGTAGTACAGACTGACATCCTGTTTAGCATTTGGATTTGTCATAATAGCTGTCTTTTGAATATCCAGTTCTTGCTCTTCACTTTTCTGAATGAACTGTGCCAAGTTCATACTCTCAGTCTTCCTCATGAGTTTCACAACCATCAAATATGTTCCCCATTTATGATGTGGTAATGCCTCAGCTAGTTTATCAACCCACTCATCGTCCTCTTTCTTGATGTCCAATCTACCCATTTCCAAAACCAGATGAAAATATCTATCAATGGTCTGTTTTGTTGTTTCATGATCGAAGGCTGTAAACATATCGAATGATTTCTTCAATAACGCCTTTTTGTTTTTGATCATATCAGCACTCCCTCTGAATTTCTGAATCAAAGCCTCCCAAATTGATCTAGCTGTACCATTATGTTGAAGCAAAACAAAAATATCTTCTTTAACTGCTTGCTGAAGAATGCTGATCATCATCTTTTCACTTGTGTATTTCAACTTGTCATCTTCTGTAAAATCATTAAAACCCTTTTCAATACCTCGTTCATTCTTTGGTTTCTCATAATATTTCAACAACGAACACCACGCATCGAATCTGTAAGCTTGAACCCAGTTCTCAAATCTGTTTTTCCAACCCTGAAAATCCTTAATGTACATCAGTTTCGGTGGTTTCTGATGAGTACCTGTCTCATTCTCACTGTATAATGTTTCAGCAGCAGTCACCGGGGCAACAGGTGTCGCGAATGCATTGTAAAACTCTTTAGCCATTATTTGGTAACACATATTTCAAAAAATAGTTGTAAACTCCTTTCAAGCAGAATAGCTTATCTCGAGCGAAATCACAGAATTCTTTTTGGGGCAAAATCACAATTAATGATTTGGAGAGGAATCTCTGATGTAACTAGGAGCGAAATCAACAAATATGTTGGAGCGGAATCACACGTTTTGTAGTCTGGAGCGGAATCAGTTACAAACTCTAGAGCGGAATCACAAGTTTGTAGTCTGGAGCGGAATCAACAGGCAGTTTGGAGTGGAAACAGACAATGTCAGGCGGAATCAAACAATCTGGAGCGGAATCAGACTGTATTTTGGAGCGGAATCACGCTGATGTCATCATATCATCGATCAATTTCGAGCTGAATCATGATTTTGTCAAGATTTATTTTGATTTTGGACTTGAAACTTCTAAGGCTTTATCTATATGTCCTTTTACACAGTTTGTGAAAATTTGAACTGATTTTGACCGTTAAAACTTTTTGAATCAATGAAAGAAGGTGTAGAATAAAGAAAATGAAGCTGTTTTGGCAAGAACTCCTCGTCCTGAGCTCTGATACCACTTGTAGGATCGGTTTCGGACCCGAATGAGTCGTTTGGAAGAGCTCAAATCCGTTTCAGAGGCGGAAACAAAGAAACGGATGTGAAAAACAGCTTGTTTCACACTTTAAACCTCTTGTATATTCGATTAACAATGTTTACAATAGCAAGGAAAACCGGCAGCACCTCGGTATCAAATCTGGAAATCGTTACAAATGACATGAACACAACCCTATTTATAATGTCTTGAATCCGCTCGAAGAGGAATAGAAACAATTGGAGCGGAATCACAATCTTGTGATTCCGAGCGGAATCTCTCAAACTTACTATTTGGAGTGAAACAAGCACGACAACACTTTGGCAGCACTTCATGGCAAACCGGAAGACAACACACACACCTCTATCTGATTTCGCTCCTTCACAACCTATTTATAGACCAACATATGACATTTGGAGCAAAATCAGGATTACATCTTATGAGCGGAATCAGAAATATCACTTTCAAGCGAAATCTTTTATAAACTTCTAAACTATTTTGTCTCTTGTGAGGTGATGCAATGATGATGTCATATTGATGATGTCATCATTGTATAATATGACATCATGCTTGAACAAATCCACTACGAACCCAAGACTCGATGTAAGACGAAGTCGACAGATGTATGCACTAACAGAGTTTCTACTGTAGTTTCAAATGAAATGACAATTGGTGCGAAATGAAGCTATTTCGTACGAAATGATGTCTGTTTCAAGCGAAATGGTATTTGATGCGAAATGGAATCTTGTTTCGTGTGAAATGACGGAAAGTTCAAATGATCTGATATCCCATTTCGTGCGAAATGGATATGACGTCACACTTTCGGACAGCTTTTTGTCAAATTGATCAAGTTTTACTTCGATTTAAGGTCTAATTCTTTCAAGGGTATGTTAAAACTGTGACAACCCGTATTCTCAAGGTTAGCATTGTCCAAATCTCTTGACACTTGACCTGTATCACTACTATTCATGTTATGCTATACGTTGTCATTGTACCTACGTTGCGTAAATCCATTACACCCGTTTAATACATTGAATTACTTTGGCAAACTGATTGTGAGTTATTGCATAATATATGATAAATGCCTAGATTATATGAGCACATTTTCTAGTCGTACACCATGCTTCCTGGCCTACATCCTCGGCCCAACTTCCCCTAATCCCAATCGACGCCCACCTCTTTCTTATTTGCATGCGTGAGTGCATGAGATGGGACACTCAACCCCTTGCAAATTATTGCAAACCCTAAAAACCCCTCCCCTCACTTGTGAACGACGGCAGCCTCAAACCTTTACTCGAAGCCCTCTTCCTCGCGGCTTGGCCTTCCATTGCACACGATCTCTCGCGGTTAGTAATCGTCTTCATAATCGAGTTCCTCCTTGTTGTGATTATCATGTCACTATTTGTATTTAATTGTATGATGGATAGGAAGAACTGATCAATCTATGTTAAATCATGAATTCGAGTTGTGGTAGGATATGTCGCAACTGTATGAGAGATTAGGGATCCATACATAAAATAATAACTATTGGATTTATGTTGCTAAGAACTATGGCAGAATCTGAATTGAGTGGTGAATATATGTTAACTGTTGATCATGATACTTGATGGGGATTAAATGATGATTATGTGTCGATTACTACATGATGAATATTGTCGTTATATGACTTGAGTCCATATGCTAGGATAAGGTTATTGCTTGGATTTGTGTGATAGATAGATAACTACTCAATCTTGTAAACAATGTGAATGAGGTTAGTGGGGGTAATAATGGGAGTTATGATGAGGATTGAAGGGGTCAGTAGCACATGGGAGGTGCTACCTGCACACTTCCCTAAATCGCATAAATATATGAGTAGTAGCATCACACACAAATTGCATGCTATTAATTTTTTGTAACATGCAACTCGGTTGAGCCTGATGCTAATAAATGGGCCGCATCTAGTTGAAGGGTACTGGGCCGATGGCTGCTTATACATGGGGGCGGGTCTGGTCACAAGTCCCAGTTGGGCCTGGGAATGGTGGGCCGCACAACAGCAGTTAATGGGCCACGTATTGTTGATGAATTACAAATCATGGGGTTGTAATCTTTAACTAACTCATAACAGTGGGCCGGGTATTCAAGGGGATTGTGCGAGGACCCAAATGTCTAGTGTAAATATATTATGGTTTGAGTTATAAGCACTGAACTAATTGTGGTCAAGTTAACTCGGACCACACATGTGTTACATTGGTAAGGCCCAGCGGGCCGTACTTTAAATGGATGGATGTGTTAAATGGTTATGAGCTGTTAGTCGGTTGTGCTTGTGAAACCAAGTAACTGGTGACTCGAATGTCATTATGTGCTATGTAATCTAGTTTGTGAACTTAGCTGTTTGACTGCATGATGTGGAGAATATGAACTTGTGACATGAGAAAATCTGTGATTTGTACTTTTGTTATGATAAGCGATAGGGATATGTGTTGTACCTGTTTGTTACTCGTATAATATGTGACAATCTATGTGATGCAATGTGCACCAAAGACTGATTATTATCGGTAACAATTCTAGGACGTGTTTGAATAGTTGATAAACGAGTGCTTAATCTTACCGAGCAAACCAAGGTGAGTTCACACTTTCCACAAGGCATGGGATTCCCAAGGGTTGGGAATGGGTAAAGGATTTAAACTGAAACTGCGTGATCTCCTGATTTGGAACACGTACACACCCTCTTTATTGAAGGGTGACAACATGTGAAAATGAATTGATTGGAACCTATGTAATCTCCTGGTTTGGGGATTTCGTACACACCCTCTTTACTGAAGGGTCACAACACGGATACTAGACCAAAACTCTCTATCATGAAGTCCCTCCTTTTATATCGACTTAATCGTCGGGCCAATGGCGAGCGGGTCATTAGTTAGAGAGCGCTATTTAGGTTTGACAAGCCTCACACCGTGCCGCAGAGGACGGGCGTGAACTAATGGATCTGGGCACGTCATTGATGATAGACATTGACATTAGGGCACCAACTTACTTCAGTCAGTGGTCGATATGGTAAATGGGTCTAGTGGTTCAGATGGGGAAGCCCCCACTGATTATGGATATGGTTTGGGAAATAAAGATACTGGTTATGGTTTGGGAAAGAAGGAACTGGCTAATCATATTTTTAACCACGGGGTAACCCCCACGGCAAGTAAGCCAGCTAAAGACAAACTATGTTTTCAGAAACAACTTAAAACGAACACCCAACTGTGAACTCGCTCAACTTTGTTGTTGATTCGTTGTTACATGCCTTGCAGGCCTCTAGGTGCATATTGTTGGAACTTGCTATCTGGGAAGCTGGAGTGGTCATGGGTCGAGATACATGGAAACACAACACAAGACAAATAGCTTTTACCTGTGGCTTATAAATACTTAACGAATGAATTATGCTTCCGCTGTATACTGTGAATTGTTTATAACATTGTAATACTTAAGATCAATAAATGAAAGTTTTATTTAATTATATTATGCGAAGTTCAATGTGATTGGTGGCTTGGATCCTGGTAGGTCACACGCCCCGCGGTAATTCCGCATGTGGTATTTTGGGGGTGTGACAGATTGGTATCAGAGCCATTGGTTACAGTGAACTTGGTTTTATTTAAAAAGGGAAAAAATAACATTTTTGTAAAACCAGACTATAACCGAACAATTCTAAAGATGTGAATTCGACCATGACACTCAGCTCCAGATTGCAAGGTTCGTCTCTCGACCAGTGGACACCTACATATGATATTGCATGTGATTGCACGTTTAGCACAACAATATGAATTCATGTATACTTGCATATGATATGTGACTGATATGGTGGTATTTTCCCTAAACCTTCAGGACTTACGATTCGTAATACTCTTTTGTTTGCTACTCGAGTTTGAGGAACCGTTTGACATGAGTTAAGAGGAGCTGAGATGAGCATGCAAATCACAATATTATTGTGGGTGCACACATAATAATAATTTGGGGTGCATGTGAGTCCCAGTGAGGCTTAATAAGTGGAAAAGGGGTTCCGTTCCGACATTTGATCGATGAGAAACATAACAAACCTATAGGGGTCATAGCAGTAATTGTCCCCTACTCAAACTCAAACGTGAACTTTTCATTTATCTTTGGATCCTTTTCGAAACTCGATGCTATCGAGTGATACCTGAACACCCATCTGAACTCAGCAAACCGTGTAGAATGTTAGGTGCTTATACAAACGTCCATGTGTTGGATATCGCAGCGTCGAATGATTGATCGATATCTTTCCCACCTTTCTTCGCTTGCTGGAACTTAACGTATTGACTCCTTAGATTCTGAAGTGCGATCACTTCTGCAACACTCCCGCAACATACTGAGTATTACTCAAACCACTTGCAACATCGATGGATAGGAGGATGAGCGTAGCACTTTACCGACCTCAGTACTTTGACGACCCTGATTACTGGCAATGAGCACCAGCGAATTGGCTTCAATCGAATCCTTAACCCTTTTCAGCGACCCATGGGATTCAACTCTTACGAATCAATCGAGGCATAAGTGATGATAATTGACCTTAGTGTGGTATGCGTAACTGCCAGCACAGTGAGTAGCGCTTTAGGACGTGGCTCAGGATGTGAAAAGATGGACTATGGTGGTGAAGAATCATAGGACTTCGTTTCGAGCAATGACATTGGGGGTAGCAGTCACAACGACAACAAGGTGCTCGTAACCCTAGCTTTCAGTAAGGAAATAAAGGTGCCTACAACATGGATTGGCCGTAGTTAAGTTAAGAGGTCAATGATCAAAGGAACAACGACAGTACTTGGAACCCTAGTAATGATAACAGCAACACCAGAAATGGTACTCTTGGAAGGGCATTTAGAATTGGCGTGGGTGACGTCAGGACATAACGACATGGTAGCTAGTATGAGTAGCAACACGCTTCATCTCTGTTCCGTTTGACCCTGATGCTCCTAGGAGTTTGAACCTGTTGTGGAATCGGCTGATGGCTAGACAATGGAAACCTCATATGATCGTTGGGATGCAAACACGACCTTGTGGGACAAGTGTTCGACATCAACCTTTCTTTTGTTATTCTTGATAGATGTACCCCGTGAGGAGACAATTCTACGTATCCCTCTCCTTCGTGGAGGATTGTTATCTGTTCTAACGCATCAGAGTGGCGCAACGGTTAGCGTCATTTCAGCAATGAAAGCCAGGAGTGTCTACGGAGAGATTACTCTGCTTTATTAGCAACTGTTATAGAGGTAAGATTTGGAAGAAGGGGATCAAGGATCCACCAGTTGTTTGTGATTACCCTCCATGTGCTGCCCGAGGAACTTCCAGGATCATCTCTACAACTGTTAGGTAGGAACTCAGTTTGACCTCGCGTCGGAGGCAGTTCTAACTACTCGTACTCTTTACCGTTTTGCACCAGGAAGGTTGCAGGAGCTGTTTAACCAACTACAGGAACTGTCGGACAGGAGTTTTCCCTTTAAGGAACCCTCGCTATAACCATGAAGAGAAGCCTTTTCGTATGTGTACTGATTATCGAGAACTCAACAAGGTGACAGTCAAGAACCGTTTGCCTCGACCACGTATTGACAACCCGTCGACCAGTTGCGAGGAACAAGCACCCATTCGAGGATTGGCTATTGAACGAACTATCGTCAGATGGAAGTCCAAGGGACGATGCTCGTAGAACAACATGTCGAATGTAATCCAACCATTTCAACATTATACACCATGATCATTGAGTTGACCAACACACCAGCAGCTTCCGGGATCACATGAATCGACCGCATTTGTTGACGACGTTCTGAATCCTTACTAGGAGAATGGAACGTCATGGGTGGCATTTGTATCTTATTTTAGAACTCCTGAGGGAGGAGCCACTCCGCTCAAAGTCTCGTTAAATGTAATTTCTGGGTTCGAGAGGTACCTTTTGGATATATAATCAGCGAAGTGGGAATGCACGTGGATCTCGCTAAGATTCGTCTTGGTTGGAAACTGATCGACACCAAAGAGTCCTTCGTGGGTACAGCAATTTCTTGGTCTCACTTGATACTATCACAGATAAATCATAGGATTTTCGAAGGTCGCACAACTTAAATCTATCTAAAACAGCAGGGTGATGTGTCCGTGAAAGATAGAACAGGAGGACATCTTTTCAGCTTTCGAATCCCAACTCTGCAATGCACTGAGCATCGTTTTTACCCGAGGGTGCGGGTGATTCAGTGGTATATCCTTATGGTCCGAATCAGAGTCCCAGCTGCACATCGACGCAACACGAGAGAGTGATGACATACGTAATGGGGTTACAAAGAGGAACTGCGTGACACACACGACTGGCGGTGAAAACCGTGGCTTTGGGATTTTGGATGGAGGCATCACTTGGAAGGTACCAGATGCATTATTTAGACCGATCACAAGGGCCTCCCATGTATCGATTTTCGAAAGAGCTAAAGCATGCAATGACATCACTGGATGGAACTTCTGAATGAGTACGACTGATAAACCTAAACACACACGAGCTCTGCAGCTCGCTATCGACTCTAACTTACCTGATCAGACTCGCTCTGCCCAAACTGGAGAACTGAATGAAGAGGATTTTCAAGTCGAACCCTTGCGGGGCTTGGAGAAGCAACCTTTGACCGGTCGGATGATACTCATTACCTCATGGAACGAATGTGGGTCTCATTTTGCGGCAACTGTAGGGAACTCGGGTTGAGCAAAGCACACCGGCCTCGATACTCTAGTCGTCTGGGTTTTGATGAGAGATGTTAGGATTTATAAACCTTGTACTGGTAATCGGACATGAAGGCCCACCTAGCTAGGTAGGGGAATGATGTTAGACTTGGGGGAAAGTCAAGGTGTAGTATTTGCAGCT